>APFE030369842.1:51242-96466 GCA_000404065.3 Pinus taeda
GGAAAGGGAGATGATACCATGTTAATGCACAAACCCTAGCACAGCAAAACTGCTCCTTTTTTATAGCTAGCAGCTGGTACATTTGATAAACTTTGTCATGATTTTACAGAGCTTCTAACCTTTGATATTTACAGCAAGATGACATTTTTCCTTTGTTTTTTATAAGGCTATGCAAGTTATATTTTTTACTCTTTTTTTTGTGTGATTATAAGCATGCCTTGTCCTCATTTTATTTTCTTTTTACTATATTTGTTTTCATTCTTTTGCTGTGCAATTTACATATATAATTTGTTGTGTGTAATAGTGTAGGGTTTGAGCATGTAGCATGGGGAAAAGGTAGGATTTGTATGGTTAGAAAGAACTAGGGTTTGATAGGATTTAGGGGTAGGGTTTGTATAGTTAATTTGCAAATGAGACCAATAAATATGACATATTAACATATGTGATTAACATGGGAAAATGAAAGGAGGGACATAAGGAAAAATTGCCTTGAAAAACAAACAAACTGTCATAACATATGCTTGCAAAACAACCATCATTCAACCTATCTTCTATTGATTTCTTGCATGAAATTATGACCATAATCCTCCTTTGTAATCATAACACCATCACAAACCACGTGGAGGAAACATACCTTGACAAATTTGAGAGGATTTGGAGAAGTTGAACTGTTTGGGTGAGTTTTTGTGCAGGCAGCCAGAATGGTCGCGCACCACCCAGGCGGTCGCGCACACCTGAGGAATGGTCGCGCACCTTCCCAAGCTCGGAATTTGCTGCAAATTGCCCAAATCGCTCTCTTGCCTCTCTCCTTGTAATTTCTTGCTCCCAAATGCACAATGAGGGTTTTCAAAGAGGGAATTTACCTTTATATGCCTTCATTTGAAAAAAATTAACTCAAAAATCCACTTTATAATGTTTATACTTGCTTTTCTTTTTAACACTGTTTAGAGTCTTTTTGTCCTGAAATGAGCTCTTTTGATGCGTTTGACTCCGTTCTTTTTGCAGGTTGACCATCTGATGGACTGTGGCGAAGGAACCAGGGTTGTTGCCGGCACTTTTGCAAACTTCTGAAAATTTCTTTATTTTTACAAATTTGACATGACCTTGGACTTAAAAACAGGGTTTTTAAATCCAAGGTATAAAATGATCTGTAGCTGATGAAAATAACAATGGAACATATGTACATACTTCCTTCTTGTTTGTTGGGCACTCACTGACCTTGACTCATGACCTTGAAGTGATTTTGACTCAAAACCCTAGACCTAAGACCTGGGACCTCAAGACAAAAACAAAAACAAGTATGACTCAATTACATTGTAGTATGACCTAATCCAGCAAACCCAAGAAGGAAACAAAGACCTGCTCCTCCATTCAGTGTTATGGCATGCCTAGTGGGATGCAAAATTGACACTGATGAGACACCTAACTATGCATATGCAAAGAGCTATTGATCACTGATGGAGGGCTCAAGACCGACACTAACAGAAGCCACACTTCTTTTGTACATGCTTCATTAGTTGCAATGTATTATGCTTATGTCTCACTAAATGTGACAATTTTTTTCTTCCTACTCATCCAAGATATCATAGTAGAGCCCAAACTGAAGCAAACCCCTAAAGTTATATTTGTATCATCAGCACTTCCTTCCCAATCAACATTTGTATATCCCTAAAGTTTTACATCCTTGTTTGCAACGTATCTCAAACCATAGTTCATAGTACCACATAGATATCTCAAAATTTGCTTTGCTACAATCCAATGTTCATGTCTTGGTTACACCTAGAACTTGTTCAATATGTTCATTGCAAAGAAAATGTCTTGCCTAATGTTAACTAAATACATCAATGAGCCAATCAATTATTAATACGTAGTTGGATCTACCAAATTGGATTCAAAGCCTCTCAACTTCTTCAAGTTAGTCACCATGGGAGTTCCCATGGATTGTGATAGTACATCATACCAAATTTATGTAGAATCTCAATAACTTACTTTCCTTGACCAAGGAAAACATTTCTAGGTTTCTTCCATACTTCCAGCCCCAAGTAATAATGCATCAAAGCAATATCCTTCATATCAAATTCAGAAAACAACTTCATTTTACACTTAATAATGAGAGGTTGAACCCCTGTCAGAAACCAAATCATCAACATATAACAATAGAATCACAAGTGCATTCTTCACAACCTTTAAGTAGAGTTTTGGATCAACATCGCACTTAGTAAATCCCAATCTTGGCATATAGTTGTCAATTTAAGCATACCAAGCTCTTCGACCTTGTTTGAGTCCATACAATTTCTTCTTTAATCTGCAAACATGAGATTCCTTTCCATCCACCTCAAACCCTTGAGGCTGCTATATGTACACCTCTTCCTCAATCACACCATTGATAAAGGTAGTATTCATACCCATTTCATGTAAAGTCCATCCCAATGAATTAGCAAGATAAATAATAGATCTAATGGAGGTGTACCTAGAAAATGGAGAAAAGGTATCATCATAATATTCTTCCTCTTTCAGAGAGAACCCTCTAGCCACAAATCGCGCCTTATATTTGTCAATACTTCCATATGCAACATCCTTTATTTTGTATATCCACTTGGAATTCACCATTGACTTCCCTTCTAGCCTCAGCATAATCTCCCAGACAACATTCTTCATGATGGATTGGTATTCTTCGTTCATGGCCTCCTTGCGCTCTTGTTGGGTAATTGCTTTTTCATAAGTGGAATGTTACGCATCAATAAGGTTAGTCATAAGAGCTACATAACTAGAAAATATTTTGGATTTATTACTTTCTCTAGATGTGCCATTTGGATTTGCAAGTCCTTTGGCTTCTTCCAATGTAGATCTAATCCATGTTGGTCTCTTTTTTATTTCTGGAAGAAAAACTAGTTCTATTGGTTCATAAGGCCCTTTTGGATCTCTTGGACATTATGTAGAACTCGAAAATTCTTCCTTAGAATCCTCATGTTTTAATTCTTTGAGGGAGTTTCCAATATGAAACCTTCTCATCAAATTTCACATCCCAGCTAGCCTCGATCTATCACTACTTTGGAATGCATATTTTTTACACCTTTGATGAATCATGATAACTACCAAATATGCCTTTATTTCATGAAGGATTGATCACGTTCCTTTTATCCTTAGGAACATGAATGTAAATAGGGCATCCAAATATTTTTATATGTCCAACCTTTGGATTTTGTCTAGAAAATTCTTCTTTAGGAGTCATATCTTCCAAAATTTGATGAGGACTTTGATTTAGAATGTATACAGTTGGCAATGATGCTTCTCCCCATAAGAATATCAACAAGTCCTAATCATGCAGCATATCCTTGAAATATTCTTCAACAGGCTTGTTCTTTCATTCTGCCACACCATTATGTTGTGGATTATAGGGAATAATCAACTCCCTCTTAATCCCATCTTTCTTACGGAAAGCAACAGTTTCTTTCAAGGGATACTCTCCTCCATTGTCAGTCTAAAAATCTTGATCTTCTTACCTATTATTTTTTCCACTTTAGCTTTGAATTCTTGAAACTCAATGAATACTTCATCCTTGGTCTTCATGCGATAGATCCATGTCTTATAAGATAATTCATTAATAAACGTCATATAGTATAACAAAACCCCCAAGCAATCTCAAAGGTATAGGACCACATACATCTAAGTGAATCAAATCCAAAAATTATTTTGATCTATTTTCACTGCTTGGAATTAGTTTCTTGGTGTTCTTTTCGAGTGCAAAACTTTTACATACACCTTCATGATCTATTTGCAATTTGGAAACACCTATAAATATTTGATTTAATTCTGGTAATGCTCTATAATAAAGATGACCATATCTCCTATGCCATAGTTTACTTGGATTGATTTCGACATGCACTAAGGCTTCGGTTGGTTGAATTACGAGCCTATAAAATATTCCTTCACGATTCTAATAACCTTATAATCATCTATACTAGATCTCTTGGACCATAAAAGTAATTTTCCATCCAGAAACGCTACTCTATATCCTTTATATTCTAAACATGAAATAGAGACTAGATTCTTGTTTCAACCTAGTACATATAGGACATTTTTTAGATGAACATTGCTACCATATTTCAGCTCAATGGATGCATTTCCAACTCCTTTGATTGCATAGTTGTGGTTTTCTACAAGCTCCACCCTTTAAGATAGTCTCTTTTCCATAATTCTAGTGAGATACCATGATCTCTTTTCAAATGTCCTTAAGTGTCACTATCTACTATCCACATATAATTATCATTTGCAATGTAACCTATTAGAGAGGAAAAGTAAAATAAATATGTGTCACCTTTAGGCTTCTTTGGATGTTCATCATCAATGTTGGTTACAAAATCATGTTGTTTTCCCTTTATCTTTTTTTTGTTAGCTACTTCGGGACAATCCCTTTTGAAATGTCAAAATATGTTACAACCATAACATTGACATTTTGGAATATCCTTCTTCCTTTGGGGAGGAGGTGAAATTTTTCCTGAATTCTTGTTCTAAAAGTAAGACTTCTTCGTTCCTCTAATCCTCTTGTTGAACCGAGCTGCAAATTCTTGAGAAGCTTCTTCCTTCTTGTCTCTTGACATAAGTCTTGATTCTTTTTTAGCACGTGAGATCCATAGTTTTTAAAATGAAGGAACTTCCTTCCAACTAATTTTACATGATGCAAATGCATCCCATGATCTAGGTATACCCTTGAGTGTTGTAGTCACAAGTTCCTTCCCAGCATCAGTTTCTTCAATTTCTTGTATTTGGTCTCTTAATTGAGATATTTTCAAAAAATTAGAAGCTAAAGTGTCATCATTAGTCATCCTTATATCACGTAGCACATTCTTCAAGCTCATAGCTTGACTAATATTCTTGACAATAAATATATTACTTAGGGCATCATACATCTCCTTGGAAGTATCAAGCTTTGCAATATAGGGATTAGATTATCTCTAATGGAATCCATAATGAGACTCATGGCGTGATGTCATCTTCCTTGAACTTCTCCTTTAGAGCATTATTTGTTGGTTCAATAACTTTTCCAGTCACAATATCCAAAACTTTTTTCTTTGTAACAATAATATCAATCCTAGTCTTCCAAGATCTAAAGTTTGAGCACCATTCTAAGTAACGCCCACATCCCACATTTACCCAAAAAACCAGTCAGTCGAGGTAGACATGCGACGAGAGGCCACTATGATAGATTCAATCTCCTAAGTCACGTTGAGGAAGTGGAACTGATGGAAACACACCATACAGACATTTAACAACAGCTTCAGGACCCTCAAGAACCAATCCAGCACTTTAGACAGCTTTCCCTTGGGTCCCAGTCACTCTCATTCTATAGGCATGACAACATCGAGAAACCCAGAGTCGCTCTCACAGGTTTATTTGCCAACATTCAAAGACTCATTTAGTTAGTTCTATGCCAGCGTCCTTAGGATTTGAGCCAATTTTTCAGGCCTAAAGCCCGGGTCACTTCCCAAAACTGAACCATCTCTTCATATCAATAAAATAACATGGAAATGACAGTACAAAAGCAAATACTTGTTTAAGACCTTCACTGGACCCCTACTAGCCATGAAAGGCATTTCGTCAAACATATCATGAATATGTAAGCTACATGTGTACATAAAATATCTAAGCATAGGGGTTTCATACTTATCTAAGATTCGCCATGAAGCATTGATGCCTCAACACATTAACTACCATTCCATCCATTAGACCAAAGATATAGTGTTCATTCATATACAAGTAAAATTATGATGAGATCCATAAATAGTTTTTGTCATAAAACATATACATAACCAACATAATAGGGACAGAAATATCAATGAACTCGTCACCATATAAACCTCATATAATCCAGTATAATGCTCATAGAAATAAAAGGAGAAATAACCTCTTATTGATTATGCAAAATCCAAACCTGGGATGGGACTTCCATGTTCAACCCGACCATAGAATGGTTGAGCCAAATATCTCTTCATCCATTCACCCCTGTGCCATATTCAAAGCATAAATGTGGGATCTCATAGAACACATCAATCAAAACTCATCTAGGGCTTCTAGAGGCCATCCACCTCAACCCATCAAACAGTGATTCCACCTCATGGTCAGACATCACTAATCCATTATCAAATCAGTCTTTGTCCAAGCCTTCTAGTTTTGGCGTTTGTCCAACCAAGGCTTCAGGACTAGTAACTTAGCCCACAGCTTTTACCAGGCTCCAGACCGTTTGTCCAACCAAGGCTCGAGGACTAGTAACTTAACCCACCAAGGGCTCTAAAGAGTTTGTCCAACCAAGGAATCCAAAGGGTTTGTCCAGCCAAGGCTATGGGACTAGTAACTCAACCCAAGTTGTTCCAAGGCTCCAGAGCATTTGTCCAACCAAGACTATAGGACTAATAACTCAACCCAAGCTAAGGAAACATGAGAACCAACCAAAAACAAAACAATGAAAATAAACCCACAATCACCATGGATATCGAAGAGATGGCAAGGCTAGGAAATCCACTGTCAATCCCGACCATCCTCCATGCCAATGACAGATCACAACTAATAAACCACATGCATATTCCATGCTAGTGAAGGAAACATACATGCAACTTGGTACCTGCAAGAAAATCTGATGTAGTTATTGATCCTGATTCCTTTTTGCACTTTCCTCCTCTTCCTTTGCCTTCTTGCTCCAAAAATCCAAGTATGCCACACCCACCAAGAGTGCTCCAAGAAAAATCTAAGTCTCCAAGAGTATGAGAGAAAGAGAGAATAATGAGAGAGCTCCAAAACTGAAATGGCTAAGTGTTACGGGAATAAGTACCCTAGGGCTTTGGGTTGGAACCCTAACAGAGCAAGAGAAAACTATAGTAAGAAACACTCATATAACTCAGGCAACATGCTTATATAAACAAACTATGCGATAGCGACCATACCCAGATGTCCTTTGTTTGGGTAGTTCTAGCAGGGTTCAGACACTCTGCAACTCCTAATGATCTTCGAATTTGCAAATCGACCAATTCGAACATACATAGTAGCATATAAATAAAGAATTTTAATGAAACTAACTTTATATCATATAAGCAAATGATTAGTTATACATAAAAGTAACATTGATAGATGAATTACAACAGTATCTGATGCATAAACAAAGTTAGTCTCAGGAACAAGACAGCGTTTCTTTTTATTGTAGAAAGCTATAACTAACACGAAGAGAATTTACCTGAGTCTTCTTCTTTCGGCTCCAAGCGGAACTGTCCTCCAGATCCATCCAGTCCCAGTCTTCAACAACCTCCTTCCATAACCAATACCATGATATCTCAAGCAAGTGGGAGAATATCAACACTCAAGGAAGCAAGGGTTTCCTAAAACTTGGGGAAGTGCTTGAAGAATAGGGATACTTCATACTCGATCAGGGATAATCTCAGTATAATAATTCTATCTCTTCTCCTCCTTAAGGCATTCCCATAGAAGTCTATTTATACTTCTCCCAATTAGTTTTTTAGTTGGGAAATAGTTGGGCCACGAGCACTAGGAGGTAATCAACAGGTAAAACTCGTGAACTCCACCCATAATTTAGGAAATTTAATTTTTTTAAGTGTTTTAACACATATACACAAGTTGGGTATTGACTAACCCGCATGTACATGCCTTTATATCAGGGAAAAGTAGCGTACAGGGAATAAAACATTGTTTTTTAAAATATTTGGACCAAGTCTGGAAGGAGGGGTTGCCCTAGGCCATAAACCAAGCATCACAAATACCAAGGGTCGTAAATGGTGCTATAACAGATGCCCCCTAATATATGAGATCAGAAGGGGTACATGATGGCCGAAATGTATTAAGTATATGGAAAGGAATCCTGTCAAAACTGAGAAGGACTTCACTAGAATTCAACCTACCAAGCCATCAAAAAGAGATCAGAAAGAAATTGTTGTCTGAGGCGGGCATACCCATGCTCAGAGAAAGTAAAGCATGTCTGCATATCAAATCCAAGTGTATCCACTATGTATACAATTATAAAGGAATGAAAGTACATAATGGATCAGATGATCGTGATCGAAAAAGTACATGTCTGAATATCACATATAAGAAGATGATCAATGAAGTTGAAGGATGAAGTTGATCACTGATGTCAAAAACTGACCCCAATAGTACCAAATGAACATGATGGGATAAAATGATACTACATCGCAACTCGGATAATAGCATATAAGATGTCGTTGTGAAGCACTACAACATATAAGGAGGATGGTATCAACTAGCAGTAATAGGAGCAACTGACAAGTGAACCAAAACATGTTGATGCAACCCGAGGTCTTCACCAACCGCCGTGGTACATTTCTACTCAATGGGAATAAATGATCTGAGGTCGACCACGTGAGAAATCATTTGATTACCGATCATTGATGTATACCATTAACAGACGTGAGACTACTCACCGATAATGATAATGAGAGTCAAGGTACCCAGTACAATCTAACAAGTGCGAATGAATGAGCTGAAGTCAAACACCTAGAGGAATCTATCAATCAGGGGACAATAATGGTTTCCCACTATCGATAGCGAAGGAATCTGCCACTGATGACTGCAAACCCCAAGGTACTACCAAATGGACTCTAGATCTTTGTCCCAGAGCAATGAGCCATAGTCAATATGAAAATATCTACTAGAAGGAAGGCATTAAGGAATCCTTCATCAATCTAGCGCGAGTGTAACCCGTAGGCCAATAATGTGGAAGGAATCAGACGAAAAAGACATAGTAACCCAACCGAAGCACATTTCTAGCGTACACAAGATGTAGCTAGCGCATGATAGAAACCCTCTGAACCAACCAATAATGAAAGCTGACATAGAGGCGAGGAATCCACCAATAGGGTCAAATGGAAACCAAGGCACTGCACAAATCCCAAGGTTTTATAATGAAAGCTAATGTCGAACACAAGGGAAACCACTCAATCAAAGATCCATGATATTTATTGATGTTGAGCACAAGGTGACCTATCAATAATGAAAATAGGGCCAGGGTGCGGCTCTAGGCCTGCCCTCAGAGCAATGTGTCGTCGTCGATAAGGACAAAACCCACCAGCAAGAATTCAATGGAGACCTTCTCAAAATGGCATGAGCAAAGGACCAATCTATTTGATGTGATGACAAACATGACACTGACAACCAGGGATGGCTGATTGAAAAATAGGTCAAGAGACACTGCAGAGAGGTTGACTCAGGCTTACTTCCCTTGAACAAAAGCACGACTCAATGATGACTATATGGCAGCATATGATAACTCTGTATAAGTTCGTCATGTAAGAGGCATGAGCAAACTCTCCATATGATTGGAAGAGGAAACCAATCGGAGGAGAACTGACTCAATAACAAGGTTAAGGCGTACCTAAGTCAAACTAAATCCCGCCCAAAATGGAGGAGAGACTTTCTTTTGAGTGCTTTGTTCAAGGGCGACATGACTGACTCTAGTTGCGAACATTATATGGAAATGTTGTCCCATTCCCGCTCTTTTTGGAATATATAATTTTTTTGTCTTTTTCTTTAAGATGGAAAAAGAATAAAAGAATGCTATAGTACAGTGGAAAGAACGAGTGTAGAGAAATAGATGATCTAGTTCCTGGGATGGGAACAATCCTATGCTCAATGTAGGGAGGTGAAACTGGTCAAGGACACTCAAAGGGATGTTCCTTCCATAGGTCAAAGGATGTGTCAAGTTGCAAAATCTAAGTGATTGCATGGTTGATTTTTCAGAAGACATGGTCAAATAAGTGTCTTAAACATGAGTCCAAGTGAAGTCGGCTCAAGGCCAAAAGGTGCAAATAGTCAAAATGAAATGCAACAGTACAACTCAACACAAAGGAGCCTCTAGGGTATAAGTCCAGAAATAAGTGTAGAAGCAAGGAGAATGTGTCTTCAACGCACAAGTCATGGTGGGACTAAAGAGGACTCCCAAGCCTACTCAGTATAACGGCTTGGGCAACCAATGTCGGTGAGGTTCTAACTAAGATGCCCATGTAAAGGATGGCTCTACCATCGCATCATGATTTAAAAATCGGTGAGTGAACATGATTTGCTAACCAAGACACAATGGGGTCGACCCTATGGCAAATGTATTGCTGAATGGAGGCTAGTATGCAAGATGCAATGGAAAAAAATGTTTTTCCTAACCTATATGCCAGTGATTGAACGATCCCTGCCATGAAGGGTCAGTGGTCATGGGACCAAAATAAGATCTCGAAGAAGTCTCCAAAATATCCTGAAACAATAACCCGTTCTCTACAATCCAAGCCCACAAGTAAAAAAAATCATGAGATGAAAAATCAAGTTTTGAGAAAAAAATTGAAATTTCAAAGCTATATATTGACTTGTGGACTCACAAATTTTTCATTTCTATTTGGAAAAGAGTTGTGGATCAAAAAGGAGCAAACTTGCCTTTGAAGAATTGGACCATTCAAATCGCGCCAAAGTTACCAGGTAACCCTCAAATCATGCTTGCAATGTATTGTGATATTTTTTAGAAGTTTTTATTAAGATTTGACCATGGGAATTCATGCTAAAAAATCCAACTCTACGTACACGCGGGTTCGTTGTGATCAACCCACGTATACGATGGCCCTAGACGCAACTATGTGTAAAGGGAACCCACGTGTACGCGAGTTGATGTTCAAACATAAAATCTAACTGTTGAAACTCATTTTTTTTAGGATGGCCATCACATGGAGAGAGAGAGAGAATACCACAATTGACAATGAGGTAATGAACAACCAAAATGCACTAGATGCATTGAGAGGGTGCGGCTTATTGAAATTCTTCAAAATGTCGAACATGAAAGCTAACACACGCCTGCTCAAATTGTTGATCCACTACTAGAGTGTAGAGGATGATGCCTTCATGATAGATCAGATGCCCCTATGGATAGAGGTGGAAGACATCTACTTTATCACAGGTCTCTCTCGAAGAGGGGAGGTTGTGCATTTGACCGGCAGGACAAGGAGTAGTCTACTAGTAGAAGACTATGCACATATATACTGTCCTGGGCATCAGGAAAATATTGGAAGTTAGAATCCAATAAAACACATGGATAGTTTATCTATGAGGATTCTGTTGTTTACCATTGTGAGAGTAAACGGATCCGCTTCACTGCATCAGGCTTCACGAGTGTCCATGAGTCTGGCAGTGGAATGCCTAACCATGGTTTTCGACTGGTGCCCACCACTTCTGACCAACATGAAGAGCCAGCTGACCTCCATTCAGAAAGGTCAGACAAATAACTTTGGATATGAGACTATTTTATGCTCCTTCTTCTTCGAGAAGGTACCTGAGCTACGTCCCAAGGTATCTCTCTCCATCAACAGCCCATGAGATCGTCAGATGGGTAGATGGGTTGACTTGATGAAACACCTTGGAGGCGGGGACGTGCCTAAGACGACTTTCAGTGATGAGTTTTTTGCCTGGTGGGGCCAACAGATCATCGCAATCGACGACTACCCGTATGTTGGCATAGATTTCCGAGGAGATCCAAACTTGTTGCTGCCACCAAACACAGCATGGGGAGACATAGGTAACAATTTTTTAAGTTTTGTCAATTTTTAAGATTTTTTTTCTTTTTAAAATAAGAAATGAACTTAGAAATATTTTTGATGGGACAAAATATTGCCAAAATGACCATGTTCTAGATGTGGGTCCAGTGAGACCAGATGGATTTCCGAGGCACAGGCGTCGTGGAAGAGGTGTCGAAGAGGCAGTGGCGGAGACAAAGAGAGTTCTATATGCAGTTCAAAGAAACTTGGTGAGATTGACTCACCAGCTACTAATGACAGCCACAGAGGATCTACCTAAGGATATGCAGCGCCGCGTGGTAGGAGTACAACAAGACTAAGTCCGCATACTTCGACACGTGGCCAATGTAGTAGTTAACTTCTTAACCACTCATCCTGAGCCAGGTCGATAGACAGACTGGACATGATTATGGGCATTTAGTCCCAATTTTGTATATTATTTTTTGAACACTTTATGTATACATAGGCAGTTTTATGATATATATACAGATCCAAATTTTTTATGTTTTCTTAATTTGATGAATGATTGATATGGCAATATAATGCTTGATTAGCAATAGAGTCCACTAATGAATTCTCAAATCATGGAATGTGCATATATGTAATATAAACAAATTATCGTTGCAACACTCTCACTCTCAAAAATTGGTGATATAAATAAGGGTCATGAACCCGATAAATATTATTTAATTGTGACACTACTAGTTGTGAGTCAAGATACACTACCAACGAATCAATTCCATAAGAAGTTGTTTCGGATAGTAGATTAATAACAGTAGTATATTCGTAAATGTTATTTGAAGCAAGACCAATACATACTCCCCTTGACACCATCAACTAACTAGATGGACACTTAATCACCCAAGCTACGGAAGCAAGATTCCTAGTGTGCCGACTAGCACCATTGGCGAATCCGAAATATATCGAGTCATCCATCAACACCTATCAAAGCAGATCAAAAAAAATGTCGATATCACAAAATTCCCGACAAATATGTACAAAAATACAATATATACAAACAAGCAATTGCTCGACCGAAATCTAAGCAAAATGCTTCTTAAGGTAGAGTCCATTTCGGGGCTCTACCAACTTGTTTCCTTCAAAATTGACTAATTCATAAGCCCCTTTTCCCAAAACTCATTTTACTATAAAGGGACCATACCACAAAGACTTGAATTTTCCTGCCCCCAAGGCGTCTTTATCTTGTTCATAGACTAAGACAAGGTCGCCTTCAGAAAAAACTCGAGGACGGACAACTTTATCATACTGAGTTTTAACCCTTTTCTTATGGGCCTCATTTATTATGGCGGCATCTCGACGCTGCTCATCGAGATGTTCCAAATGAACGAGGTGTTCTTCGAGACTAGACATCTCTGGAAGAAGCTCTATAGCTAGCTTAAGGGACAGAATTTTGCATTTAGTAGAAAAAATAGATTCCAACCCATAAACTAACTGAAAAGGAGTAAAACCAGTGGCGGCCTTCACTAAGGTCCAATATGCCTAGAGAGCCGGGTACAACATGATGTGCCAATTGGAGCGATTTTTGTCTATTGTCCTTTGCAGGATCGTCTTGAGGGATTTATTCACGGCTTCGACTTGTCCATTGACCTGAGGATAATACAGAGATGAATACTCCTACCGAAAGCCCAACTTAAGAGCCAATTCAATCATCAATTGGCTCTGGAAGTGACTGCCATAGTCATTGACAATCTCTCTCGGGATACCAAAACGTGAAGTAATATGATTGAAGAGAAACAATGATGTTGTTTCACTATCGTTTTTGTAAGTAGGCATGGCCTCAGCCCACTTCGTAAAGTAGTCTACGACCACTATGATATACTTGTGATTCGCCGCCGAAGGCGGACTACAATTAGTAAATTCAATGCCCCACTTTGTAAATGGACCGACAGTGATAATAGGAAAAAGTGGAGCTGGATGTGTGCGCATCTTCCGAGTATAGAACTAACAAGGGTGGCAACGTTTGACTACTTCAATACAATCTTTGAAAATTGAAGGCCAAAAGTAGTCGGCATGCAAAATTTTCTTGGTTGTTGCAAGCCCTGATAGATAACCGCCACAAGCTCCACTGTGGCAATCATTGAGTACAAATTATGCTTCCTCTAAAGTTAAGCAATGCCTAAGGATTTAATCAACCCCTCGGCAATATAATGTATCACCAATGATAACGTAGTTTTTAGCAAGGTGATGTAACTTTTGAGCTCATCCTTGGAGGAAGTAGGATGAAACTTCGAAGTCTAGAGATATATGATGATATCTCCATACCAAGGATCATGTGAAGAAATGAGGAATAATGTTTTTCTGGAAAATTTTCCTCATAAACAATGTCTTCTTCACAAGGCAGCTTGGAAATTAATTCTGCAAAAACCAATGACTTCTTAGACTTGGTTGACAAGAACTCGAGATCAAATTCTTGCATAATAACAATCCATTGATTGTATTTTCCCCCAATCACTTTCCTACTGAGGACAAACTGAACAGGATTGGCAGTCGCTAAGACAAACTTTTTACATAGAAAAATATAATGACGAAGCTGCTGGACAGCATGGACAGCTGCCAAGGCCAATTTCTCAACAGGAGAATAGTGTAGTTCAGGACCTACTAAGCCTCAACTCAAGTAGTAAATCACATGCTCAGTGAGAGCATCATCCTCCTGAACCAAAACCATACCTATGGTTGATTCTGTCGCTGCGAGATACAAAAGGAAATCTCTGCTATAATCCGATGGACTCAACAATGGGGCAGATATTAATGCCTACTTCAAGGCATCAAAATATCATTGCGCAAAGTTGTCCCATACAAATGGAACTCCTTTCTTCAACAAACACATAAATCCTTTAGTTATCTCAGCGTAGTTTGCTATAAATCTTCTCAAGAAATTTGCCTTTCCTTGGAGACTTTGAAGTTGAGGGATTGAAGACGGGTGAGGCAACTAAATTATTGCCTCAACCTTGCAGGGATCTACTTGAATCCCTTCAGTCGATATGATGAACCCTAATAACTGACCAGATGTGACCGCGAAAACGTACTTATTCGGATTCAACCAAATTTTATAAAATCGACATCTCTGAAAAATGGGATTGGCACTTATGGTTGGGATGATCGATTCTCTTTCGAGAACGAGCAGCTAAATCATCCAAGTATGCTTTGATGACATGTTTGATGTCGTGGAAATCATAAGACATGGCCCTCTGAAATGTAGCTCCAACATTTTTAAGACCAAAAGGCATCTTTTTGTATGAAAAGGTACCCCAAGGATAAATAAAACTTGTCTTATGCTGGTCCTCTGGATGGATAGAAATTTAATTATAACCAGAGAATCCGTCCATGAACAAAAAAATTTCATTACCCACATATTCATCAATTATTTAATCAATAAATGGTGTGGGGTAATTGTCTTTCGGACAAGCTTTGTTCAAATCCCGAAAGTCAATGCACACTCGGATCGTTCCTTGTCTTTTATCTACCGGGACTGGATTATAAACCCACTCCGTTAGAGGAACGGGGTATATGAAACCCGCCTTAAGCAGCTTTTCAACTTCAGCTTTAATAGTTGCTGCTTTCCTAGGATTGACCGGTCGAATCTTCTGACGAATAGACTTAGTGTTTTCGTACGTCTTGATCTCATGCTGGACTATAGATGGATCAATACTAGGCATTTCCTCATAATACCAAGCAAACACATCTCGAAACTCTTTAAAGAGGTCAGTGTAAATTTGAATCTCTTCAAGGGAGCAATTGGCTCCGATGAAGACATTTTCTATAACATCAGGATTCTTAGAGATGTTTATAGGTACAATTTTTGAGATAATTTACATATTACCTTCGGCAAATAAATGTGTTGGAGCCAAAGGGTTTGACACTGTACAAACATCACTATTAAGTAGATTAGAGAACCTAGATTCAACTTCATGCAATGGAGGAATAAAATACGAACGATGATGTAAATCTTCCCAAGGTCGATCTACACCCATCATCACTTCTAAAATTACTTCGTTAGATGGTAGAACTATATCTAAGCAATCCAGGGAAAAAGTAGAGTCAAGGGTCCAAGCTAGAGCCACATCACCATCTAGCTCCTCCTTTGAAAAAGGATTGGGATGGTTGTCTATATAGTTAATGATAGATTGATGGTTAAGTTTTGCTGTAGACATATGAAATGCCATTCCACCAACCTGGCCTCCATCTAATTTGGTCATAGATGAAGGTAAGGTCCAAGGGTCTGAAAAATAATGAGTTCAAAAGAACTCTTTTCGTGAAGGCCCCTTGGAGGATGAAATTGCATTAATTCTAGCTATATGAGGGGGAAGGTCAAATATACTCATTAAGGAAGAGTACATCCCAACTCTTAAATTCCCTATAAATTGATCAGTTGGATTATTCTCTGGGTGACTCTCTATCAACTTTGGATTATACCATTCCATGAATTAGCAAAGGGTGAAAAACTTTGAAATGAATTAACTGAAGAATACGGCACATTCCCTTGTTGGCCGAAAAATTTATTCCCAGCTCCTATCCCACTAACCGTAGGGTTTGTCCAACTGTGGAAGGGGTTACTACCTTGACTTGTAAAATGAAAAGGCATTGACCCTACTATCAGATTGGAATGTTGTATATGACCACTTCCAAATGGGAAACCCTAAAAGAAGCCAATCCACTCATCATGGAGTAGAGGAAGTTGATGGTATATCCAAAGGAATTGAAGGAATACCTTGAGAGGGCATTCCAAAAGGGAAAAATCCAAAACTGAATGCATTAGCTTGAGAACTTCCACTCATCGATGGAATGGAAGTAGACCCAAACATAGATGTGCTGGGAGTGTTAGAAGGGATGGAAATAGTTCCTCCCCCTTATACAAATATAGGAGTTTGCATGCTCGCAACACTCGCGTGGATTCCATGCTTCCAAAAGTGGTCATCGAAGGATAGATGTATATGGACCTGGGCTTGAAGGCCTGTGAGTCGAAGTCCCAACATATAACAAAATGTCTAGATGATTAGGAGGAAGAGGAGAATTCAGAGCCGCAACTGACTTTGAAATCTCTTCTACTTCAATACTATCTTCCAACTGGAAGAGTACTTGAGAAAGAACTGGTGTGTTCCTCTCTAACTCTGTGCTAGGACCAGGTCTATCTTGTGAACTAATGCCCCCAAGTGGAGGATCAATCTCTGATGCCCCTATTGCCACTAGTTGGAAACCACTGGCAGAATCGCTCCTACTCCTTCTAGGAGAAGGCTCTGGACTCGTAGGTGAAAGCCCACGAAGTCTCCGAGACCGTTGAGATGGTCGGTCAACCACTTTAAATTATTTTTATAAAATCTACTTAAAGACTCAAGAAAATTAAAAGCTAGGCCGACTAGGAGCATAGAACACTCACTAGAACATCCTAAAGATATCAGAAATCAAACAACTTCCAAGTATTTCCACTCCGGATGATTAGGACCAGACACCAAAATACAAGAAAGTTAATAATAAGGGCCTTCCAAAAATAGACTAGGGTAACTACACCCCAGACCTACTAGCAAAGGTATCAAAGGTAGTTACGCTGACCTCCAGACAACAGCCTTTACCGATGCAAGCCCCCAAGCTTCGCAAGGGTGACCTCCAGAAGTATTGTTGAACGTGATATAACGTTAACCTCAGGTGCCACGAGACTCCCCTTCGCAACCACCTGTGTGGATCCCTAAGATAGGAAACTATGGTCACCAACTCGTATCAGAAGCCATGCCAAACAGTCGTGAGGTAGGATTCGACAAGTAAGAGAGTGGGTATCTCTCATCCTTATCTTCATGAACCCTCGTGCTTTACTCCCAGTCACATAGCTTTCTCAGTCTCCCTAACGCTATTGGATTTCGCTCTTTAATCAAACTTCTACGTTTTACAATTTAGAGTGGCCTTGGAGAGTTAACTCTCCTCTCGCCTAATCCAAGGCCCTAATAAAGCTAAACTTGTTGGTGTATTCTGATGACAATACAAAATCTCTAGTTTATTTTATTAAGCGCTTGATTTTAAATGGTTGTTCTTTTAAGTCAAATGGATAAATGGAAATGGAACCAATGGTGTTTGTATGATGCAAAAGAAATCAACAAAAAACTAACTTATATGAATGCAATCGTTTGTTCTTTGATGAAAAGAGATTTCTACTTGGGTTCTACGAAACTTCTATAAAGCAAAAACTTTTCCTTTTCTTTTCTTAAAACACACTTCACACACACAAAAACTAAAAAGACTATTGATGCTTTAATAATGAAAAACTACCCCAATGCAAGGTGTAAATGAAGATGCAAGATCCTAAATTATTCTAAAAGAGAATAAAAGCAATTGTTTATAACTATTAATAAGCCCACTTAAGTGTTTGAAAATAATACAAATTTTGAATACAAAATCTTCTCCAAACAAGAAGGACAAATCCAAAAAGATCACAATTCACTTTCAAAAATCAACAGAAATCAAACTTGGCAAAAGAAGACAAAAAACATGTTTTTTAAGATCTTTTATTTTTCAAGAAACAATGAAAGCAACCTTTCAAAAGCACTCTAAATTCCACTTAAGATTGAAAGACCGAAAGAAGAGCACAAGGAAACTTTGCAAGTTACAAATTCAACAACAAATGAAAACTTGCACAAAAAGGCTTCAACTTGTACTAAATGACCCAAACAGTAGCAAAGAGCTTAACAAACTAACCAAGAAGTCAGGAATGAAACACTTTCAAGTTTGTCAACAAGAAACTTTCAAAAAGCAAGAAAAGGTGTAAGGCCACAAAATGACGGAAAGCAAAGCAAGTAGACCAATAACCAAGCTTGACACTAAGATTGAAAACAATATATTGTTCTAGAGGACCATAACAATCAAGAACCTCTATGAGAAGTCTTGTGTTCCAAAACACAAATCATAAAACTCACTCAAAAGCAAACCTAGGCCAAAACTTTTCAAATTTCAAGAGATTTCAAAATAGTAAGCTCATAGAATAACAAAATTCTAAAGACAAAAATTGACCATTCAAATACTAAACAAATCTTTCTGGGTATAGAGATTTGAAAAAAGCATGCAAAAAATGGTATATGCGATTGTGTTCAAGCACAAAGGCATGTACATGTGCTTCTGATAAATGAAACTAGCATATACGTGGGTTCACTTCACAGAAACAAGCATGTGTACGCTACTATAAACAGACTAAAGTGCGTATACAAAGCTTTGCAAGAAAAATAAAAAATAAAGCCAGAGAAAAAAGATATGAGTTTCTACTGGACCAAATAATACTATCACAGCAAGAAAACCAATAACAATATTGTTATCCCTAGTGGAGTTGCCAATTTTGTTATGGGAATAAGTACCCTAGGGCTTTGGGTTGGAACCTCAACAGAGCAAGAGAAAACTATAGTAAGAAACACTCATATAACTCAAGCAACATGCTTATATAAACAAACTGTGTGATAGCGATCATACTCGGATGTCCTCCGTTTGGGTATTTCCAGCAGGGTTCAGACCCTCTGCAACTCTTGACGATCTTCGAATCTGCAAATCAACCGATTCAAACATACATAGCAGCATATAGATAAATAATTTTAATGAAACTAACTTTATATCATATAAGCAAATGATTAGTTATACATCAAAACAACATTCATACATGAGTTACAACAGTATCTGATGCATAAACAAAGTTAATCTCAGGAACAAGACAACGTTTTTTTTTATTGTAGAAAGCTATAACTAACATGGAGAGAATTCACCTGAGTCTTCTTCTTTCGGCTCCAAGTGGAACTGTCCTCCAGATCTGTCCAGTCCCAGTCTTCAACAACCTCCTTCCATAACCAACCATGATATCTCAAGCAAGTGGGAGAATATCAACACTCAATGAAACAAGGGTTTCCTGAAACTTGGGGAAGTGCTTGAAGCATAGGGATACTTCAGACTCAGTCAGGGATAATCTCAGTATAATAATTCTATCTCTTCTCCTCCTTAAGGCATTCCCATAGAAGTCTATTTATACTTCTCCCAATTGGTTTTTTAGTTGGGAAACAGTTGGGCCGCGAGCATTAGAAGGTAATCAACAGGTAAAACCTGTGAACTCCACCCATAATTAAGGAAATTTAATTTTTTTAAGTGTTTTAAAACATATACGTTGGTTGGGTATTTACTAACCCGCATGTACATGCTTTTTTCTCAGGGAAAAGTAGCATACAGGGAATAAAACACTGTTTTTTTTAATATTTGGACCAAGTCTGGAAGGAGGGGTTGCCCTAGGCCATAAACCAAGCATCACAAATACCAAGGGTGGTAAATGGTGGTATAACACAAAGTCTGAGCCAAGATCTTGCCAATTGATCCTCATAAGCCTTTTTATTAATGAGGCCTCTATTTTCTTCATTTTCCATTATTTTCATCCTCACATGCAACTGACCTTTCACCTTCATTTTCTTTTAATTTCTTTTATTTTCATAAATAAATTCCTCACGCCTTTCCAAAGCCTTAGCCATTTCCTTTGCTAATTTCCTTAGCCATAATAAACCAAATCAACACCCTTTAGGATGTTTCCCCCGCCATCCAGCTTCAATTACATTTCCCATCATCCATGGCCTTCTATATATATATATATATATATATATATATATATATACACACATGAATTTTCACTAGGGTTGTTACATCTAACTTGTTTTCTAATTTCATATAGGAAGCCATAGATGTAAATCAACAAAAATGACTTCAATAATAGTGATCTTAATGTATGGGTTCCTTCAAATGTGATCTCAATGTTCCTTCCTTCACAAAATCTCTTGTATCATGTTGATTTTCTAAGTGCAATAGAGACTTGCACAATATTTCTAAAAAATTGATAATGATTTTTTATGTTGATATTCTTTTAAATTATTCCAATTCATCATTCAACAATTATACTTCAGAAATTCAATCATACAAAAAAAATAGAACAGTAGACATCACAATGCACGAAGAGAAGACAAGATTGACCCTGGAAAAACCCACTTAAGGGAAAAACCCAACAACCTTTTCAATAGAGAAATTCTTTTGTTCAACAAGAGACGCACGTAGACCTATGGTCAACCCCTCCAATTCAAGTCTCCCAACCTGATCCATCACTTTGCTTTGTCTTATTTGCTCCAAAATTTCATCCCTCCTACAACTTCCAAAAACCCAGAATTTCGGCCCCCTGTAATTGCATTAAAATTTCAGACCCTGCACTAGAAACTGCCCAAAAATATGTGAACTATAGAGAGAGAGAGAGAGAGAGTCTATCCACATGTGAAAGCTTGATAAAGAGAGAAATAGATCCAATTCATATTCTTTTTCATCCTCCTTATCCTTGTCGATCTTCACTAAGATGCCCAGAAATTGTCTTCTTGAGAGAGTGTGAATTGGTGGTGAGAGAATGAGGTTGAGCTGCCTTTATATAGTAATCTACTAGGTCGAATGGGTGTTTCATTTTCCTAGGCTCACTTGACTTGGAGGGAAACTGACTTGACAAAATTGGATCCAAAAATTTCAATTTCAAAGACTCAAATTTCTTCTTTCAAAAGTTCAAATGTGACTTGACTCAAACTATAATTTTTTTTACTCTAGCATTTAAAATATGCTTTACAATAATCAATGTAAATACATCAAGTGGCCAAATATACATTATGAAGACTGAGCATAGTTACCAATTCAATAACCCGCAGTATGGATGCTTCCTTTTTTAGACCACAAGAAGATTGTGTATCCTTCTTCTACTACTCTATGACTTCTTCTATCATGGAATGAAATGGCACAATAGATTCAACACCTTGCATAGTTTGAATATGACCAACTCTTTTAGATGTAGATCTCTTCAACTTTCAAAATTTATCCCAATTATCTCGAAGGATCAATTGTTGCTTTCTAACTTCAAATAGGCCAAACCAAGTTCATATTGTAGTTTATAAGGAGTACTAGGAAATTGGTGAATCATTTTATCCAATATATCTAACACACAAAAATCCTTGCATAAAGAGTCTAATAATAATTGTCTAGAAATTAATTCTTCACTAGTAGCCAGAATATAATATTGGTCTTCTTGAGCCTTTTTAAGTGATTCCTGAAATTATTCATTAGAAATAATCCAACCGGACTATGCCCATAATGATGGTATCCCAAACCTATGTATACACCCCCATTTTTCCTTGAATTCATTAATGACCTTCTTAGATCAAACCATTTTTGGATCCATATCATCCATATTTTTCCTTTTTTCTTTAGTTGATAGAAGTAGTAAATTGAATTTTTCTCCGCTAGGTGTTGGACATTAGATAAACCAACGGTCCCCATGTGTTTCGTGACATGGACTAATTGCCTCTCATGGATCCTTATCTCTAATGATGTAATCATTGACTAACACCTATAGGTTTTGGTCTAATGACAAACGTGATTCCTAAAAAGTGGTATGAAAGTGTAGCTAACGAGTTTGATACACACCCGGCTCGCATTGGGGGGGAGATTCTTGGACATTGGACAAACCAATGCTACCTGTGTGTTTTGTGACATGGACTAACAACCTATCATGGATCCTTATCTCTAACGATGCGATTGTTGACTAACAACTGTGGGTTTTGGTCTGACAATCGTGATTCCCAACACTAGGAAGATAAAAATAAAAAAATAAAAATAAAATAAAAAAATAAAAACTTTATAATACTCTCATTAATGAAATTTAGATGTTGTATAAGTTAATCGACTTCCTCTAACTTCTCATTTGCAGCGGGGGATACATTTCTCATTTCTATGAGAACAATAAGGATAATGGAAATCTCACAATAATTTAATATGTCCATGTAAGGCTTGATTGATGTAATATTCTCATTAATCATGTCCCAAATATTATTCTTTACCTTAGTTATTATGGCTTTTCCCATTGTATAACTTTCTATTAAAAAAAAAAATCAATTGTTCCTCGTTTGATATTAGGATGGACTAGAGACCTTCAATAACATTGTTTTGTTTATTGATTTTTGCAACCCAATTTTCTATGAGTTGTTGTTTTTCTAATTTTAGGCTTTTTATCTGCTCTTCTAGTTTGGTAACTTTTAATTCGAATCATTTAAGCTTATTTGAACTATTATCTCTAGTTGCATCTTGTTTTAGAATAGATTCAAACTTTATCATATATTCATTTATTTAGTCTTGATATTGTTTCTCCTTAATCTTGAATTCTTTAATTTTCTTTGTTTTTTTCTACTTTAGATCGTTAAATTGTGACTCCTTTACATTGATGGTTCTCTATAGTTGTTGTACTATTTGTTATTCCTTTTCTCTATGTTGATAAACTATAACTAAATCTGAAAATCCAAATTCAAAATCTTTGAATGTTTCCTTTACGTTTCATACTTTTCTATCCTTTGACTTCAATAATTTCTTGGTAATATTTTCGTCTTTGGGAAGACGTGACAAGCTAATTATTTGACTTTTTAGTTCTTTAATAATGTTTTATTTAGCCACTCACTGCTCTTCTGGTGGTAATCAATTGTGCTTCTACTCTTTCCAAAAGAGTTTGTAACTTCTTAACACTATAGGTGGATTCAATCACCCTCTTGGCTACCATTTCTCCAGTCTATTTATGCCAATCAACCATATTATTGACAATTACTTGACCCAATTCTAATTTGATAGAAGATGTTCTTGAACCAATGAGTTAATTTTCTACCTTAATCTATAGTTGAACCATAGTCAAATTAAAAGTGTTCTTATCAAAATATGGTGACGAAAAAATAGGGACTCGTAACTCTGTTCAAAATCGGGAGAGATAGTAGGCATAACCATAATAGTTGATGTGGCTATATCCTTCACTCCTTTCTCAAATACTACCATCTCTTTCCTTTTTCCTATGAATCTTTTTCCACAGTTGCACTCTTTGTGACATACATTGTAGGGCTAGTAGGTTCTTTTGGTTGAGTCTATTTAATCAATTCCTAGACTTGTTCGGTCAATTCCTTACTAGCTTCTTCAAATATAATATCTTCTTCATCATCCTTCTCACTTTTGTAATTTGCCTCTAATCATTGAGATATATTTCTACCATTTTTCTCTTAAGGGGGTTTTGTTAGGTGTTGCTACTCATATAAGACATATAACCATGTTTTCATCCATCTGCTTATTAGTAATGGATTTTGGACTTGCTGCCACTGACCTGTTAATTTGTTTTCTTGCTCGAAGGTCTGTGTCCATCTATGAGATATCAGTGGTGATTCCTTTTGAACCCTTTGTATCTCCTTTCTTACCATCATATTCACTCCACACATCAGTAATAACATATTTTTCAACTTGAGGATTAGGACAATATTCATAAGAAGATAACCCTACTTTCTTTCTCAATTTAGACATAACATGGTAAGGGTCATGTCTTCAAGAAAAATTTATTTGCAAACCATACGAAATTAATTATTTTTCAATGATCTCTGAAGAACTCTTATTCTTAATCATTAGAGATAAAATTTTGTGATGCATAGAAATCGTTGCCTTTTTTTTCCTTGACAGAAAGTGAGCTTCATCAACTGATAATCGTTGTCTAGCTACTTCCAAAGCAAAGAGGTGGGGAGTAATTAGTTAAACCAAATAATAGGGATGGCCTTGGAAGCCATTGATTCTTATAACTATGTGATTTCAAAAAGGGTACCAATCCCTTACTCTAGTCTCTTTGGTTAACTGCAAAATTCTTTTGAAATCACCCCGTATCTTTTCTAGATTTTTATCTAACAATTTTGCATCGAGGTTAACTAGGAAGAAATTTGCATACTGGGTGTAGGCTCCTTCCAATTTTCCTAGGTATGACACTTCAATCCACTTATCTACTTCATTTTATTTCTAATGAACATACTTAGCTTGTAATTGTAGCCCTTTACTTATAAAGAACTCTAGATAGCAAAAAGGACTAAGTTTATAAGATATCTGTATACCTAAATAGACTCAAAAATGGTATAGAACTGAGATGGAAGTGTGTGTTCTGAGCCAGGTGACCAGGAAATTTAATTATAATCTCATGAGGGTTTGTCATAATTTCCTTTAAAAACATAAAAATTGCTTCATCCATTAACGAATCATCTACATATCCTACCATAATGGCCAGTAAAGAGACCATAGCTTGCAATTGAGGCTTCAATTACTTATTATCCATAAGAAAATTAGTTTCTAGTATATAGGGGTCAAGGCCAATTAAGTAGTATTAAATGCTCCTAGAATCCTAACTCATTTTTTGGATTCAATAATAAATCTGATGAGATCATCTCTACTTAGATCTATAAATCTTGATAAAATTATATCATTAGACCATATGGCCTGAGACATTCTCATTTTTACATCGAAAATAAGGTAGAGTGTAGTTCAACTTCTGTGACTTCTTTTGTCAAGTTCTCATTTGTTTCTTTAGAAAATACTTAGGGGAACAGAGATATGATCTCCAATGTCTCTTGAATGGGGCAACCAGCTAGCTCAGTGAAGAGGGATTTGTAGAAAAACTTGTTTGCTTTGGCTTTTTCAGTAAAAGTGCATGCCCATGTTGATCTGAACTTATGCAGGAATGCAACAAAATACAGAAATACCCATATACACAAAGATGCATAAAAAATAAAACTTCATTTCATTAATAGCTCCAAATGGTATGGACATATCAATGGGACATAGTGGTTGGAATCCAAACCCCGCCTAAAAGGGGTTATGTCCAGTTGAACTATGGAGAGGTCTATTGTAGCTATGTTGTACATAGGGGAGGCTTTCATCCCATGTGTGTGGATGATTCGACTTGTACATACGTAGAATATGTACAATCATCTTGTTGACAACCTTTATTTGGTCATCAGTTTGGGGGTGGAAAGTTGTGGACTTAGTGAGCTTGGTATCCAACATCAACTAGAGACTTGACCAAAATGTACTTAGTAACATGTTGTCTCGATCTATGATAATGGACTGTGAAATCCCAAAATGTACCCACACTCGTTCAAAGAAAATATTAGCAACGGCTTCTATTGTGATACTCTTCTTGCAAGCCGCCATCATGGCCATCTTAGAGAACTTGTCGACGACCACAAAAACGCAGTCATTTCCAGGCTTAGTAGAAGGAAGGCCCGACATGTAATTAATGGAGATGGATTTCCAAGGTCGACTAGGAGTAGGCAGAGGAGTATATAGGTCTTTCTTCTTGATGGTCAGTTTGGTAATGACACAGGAAGGGAAGGATCTGATGTACTTCCCAACACCATGTCGAAGGTTTGGCCAATAAAAATACTTCTACAGCACTGCCATTGTTTTCTCTACCCCAAAATGTCCAACAACCTAACTGTAGTGTGCATCCCAAATCATCTTGGCACGCTCACTTGAAGGAACACATATGTGTCCTAGGTGGCATAACAATGCATCCTCGAGGTGAAAATTTGGAACTTGCTTACCTTCTAGGAGTATCTAGTATGTGTCGTCGAATTCTGGATCACTCTTGTAAATATGAGGCCACCCGGCAGTCTCGTGCCCACAAGAGTTGGGCACAGTGGTCATCTAAGGTAGTCTGCAACATTCTTGGTGTTTCCCTTCTTGTACTTAATGTTGAAATGGAATTTTTACAGGTATGTGGACCATTTCTAGTGGCATTTGTTCTGCAACTTCCCTTGTGTCTGTATGAACTACAAGGGATTGTGCTCTCTATGGATGACCATTTCCTTCCCCATAATGTAATGCTTCCATTATCAGCATGCATGCACAATGAAATACATCTATTTGTCATAGGTGGGATACTTTCAGACTGTGTCTGAAAGTATCTCACTGTGATATGCCATTAGATACCCCCGCTGAGTAAGAACTTCACCAATAGCATAGTTAGAGGCATATATCTCGATATCAAATGGTTGTTGCAAGTTTAGTAATATAAGCACTGGTGCATAGCAGAGGTGATGCTTCAACTTGGAAAATGCCTTCTATTAGGATTTAGACCAAAATAACTTTCTTTCGCTCTGCACTTGGTGACTTGACTTAAAGGCCAAGTGATATGAGAGAACCCAAACACGAACCTGTGATAGGAATTGGAAAGACCTAGAAAGTTGCAGAGCTCTGTTAGAGTAGTTGGGGTTGGCCAATACTAAATAACTTGTATCTTCGTTGGGTCCACACACACACCCTACTCATCAATGATGTGCCCCAGATATTGAACCTGTGTCATGCCAAAAGTGCATTTGTCCAAATTGGCACACAACTTGTGTTGTAGCAGGGTTTGAAGGACCTATCGAATATGGTGGAGGTTCTCTTCCCAACTCTGGTAAAAGATCAAGATGTCATCTAAATACACCACCACAAATGCATTGGTGAAGGGTCACAAGATGTTGTCCATCAATATCATGAAGGTTGAGGGGGCATTCGTCAGGCATGATTAACCATTCGAAAAGGGCCTCCTTGGATTTGAAGGCAGTCTTCCACACATCGGAGGGTTCAATAGGAACCTAGTGATAATGGAATTCAAGTCAAACTTTCTGAAATATTCATCCCCCTTGAGCTAGTCCAGAAGGTCATCAATCTATGGGATTGGTACCTATTCCGGACAGTGATCTTGTTTAATGCGTGATAGTCAATACAGAGTCTCTAGGTCCCACCCTTCTTCTATACCAATACAATCGAGCTCCCACGGAGTGATGAGATTGGCCTGATGTGCCCTTCCTACAATAGCTCCTGAATCTATATGTTGATCTCATCGCTCTCCATAACATAGCGTTAGTATATCGGTCCATTGGGTAGCAACGCGCCTGAGGTCACAGTAGGTTCACAGTAGGTTTCCCACTAGTCTTCGACGTGTCGGGCGGCTTTGAGAAGTGAAAAATTTATATTTTCCCTATTGGAAAAGTCATGAGCTGAAAAATATCCTTCCAACATATTTAACCATTTATCTATTTTGAAAGGATCTCTTGCCCCCTCATCTTTCTTTTCTTCTGCCATGGGAGTTCGTCGGGTTTTACAAGGTTGGTCTTGCAAAGGTTCAACCAGATCGAGCCCTAACTCCTTATACCCTAACCTCGATGGGGACATGCAAATAAAAATAGAGAAAGAGAAGACCGCTCTAATACCACTGATCCGGACTTATGCAGAAACACAACAAAATACAGAAATACCCGTATACACGGAGATGCAGCAGAAATAAAACTTCATTTCATTAATATCAAAGAACTGAAATATGCTTACAAAAAGAAATAAAAATAAACTAGCTCAGGCGATGGTAGCTTATCTCTAAGAAGTAGGGAAAATTTTAGGGGCTAATATTCGCAGTTGGGCTAATTTTCCATGTTTTTCCAACAAAAAAAATCGTCAATTTCCATTTTTTTCTAAAAATGATTCGCCCAAATTTTATAGTATAAAATTATTTTACCTTGAAAATTGCCAAAATTTTACAAACATTATATAAAATGATTATAAATTTGAATATTTTGCCAATGTATCTTAAAACACTTTATACTTTGCATGTTAGCGACTAGTAAGATTCGTCAAGGTTTCTAAACTTTAAAATAAATTTGTATCCTTAAATTTTTCCCTACTGAGAAGAGATGTGGCGGCTACATGCCTCTGAATTGTGTTACAATGAGGTTCGAAGGCCTATTTATTATTGAGGAACAATGGAAAACCCTAAACATCTAAAAACCTAACCCTAAGAGATGAAGCACTAAAACTGTGGGCCCCGTTTGGGTAAATTGGTACATCAACTTCTCGAGGTCGTAAATTTGGCATACAATCTTCGTTTGCCTATCGTAATACCTCATTTCAAAGATCTCAAAGAGGAGGTCGAACACAAAACAATAAATTTGTGAAGGACTATTTCAGTCTCTTTGTTTTCCCTAAAAACGTCTTTTAGGCCCTCAAAACGCCTCTGGAAGTTTAGGACCCGAAAAAAACTGGCAAAAATAGTAAGTTGTGCTACAATTAAGGAAATTTAAAAGAAGCAATGGTCAGGGTCCAAGTGGAATAGGTGGGTGGCCACCAATATCCACCTGGATCAATGATCCATCACCCATCATCAGCACAAACCTTACAAATGGTGTTCACATTATGGCAATAGCTTGCATATTTGTGAAAAAAAATTGTGTTATTGTACCCTTTTGAGATCCATACAACTTACTCTTAAGGTGCAATGTGATTTCTTCCTTTGCTAACAAATCTTTTCGGGTAGCTAGGAAGAAGCTTAAAGAGGACTCTTGCTTCTTTGGGAGAGGAAAAGTGTTGTTTTCCACTAGAAGATCCTTTATTTTTTGCTATGTTTTCAACATGAGATGTTAAGACTTGAGTCTATAGGATTTCGCCCAAGGGATTGACATCATTTT
Source organism: Pinus taeda (assembly GCA_000404065.3). Lineage (NCBI taxonomy): Eukaryota > Viridiplantae > Streptophyta > Pinopsida > Pinales > Pinaceae > Pinus > Pinus taeda. The sequence goes on from APFE030369842.1 coordinate 80,140, forward strand.
TACTCTCCCGAAATTCTTAGAAAATTGCTTCATTGAAGAGTCCTCTAAGGAGACAGAGAAAGGGACCCAATTCAGCAAATTCAAATAGAATCTGAAAGGAGAGGGGGGACTCCGTTCTATATTCTAGCTTTAGAAGTATATGTGTATGATATAAGAAAGTTCCCCCCTTCCACCCAATATTTGGCAGTCATAATTCCATCAATGAAGTTCTGAGGGATTTGAAAATAGTTGTTTCTTTTGGTCATATTGCCTTCCCCCTTGCACCCATTTCGCCATGTGGGAGATGTTACCGCCGAAACTAGCGAGGTTGGAAATATTCAACCAAGCTTGCTAAATGGTAAACACTATTAGGAGCACAACCACTACCTCTTCAGTATATTCCTATTACTTTAGGCTAACTCCTACGAAACACCAAGGGAAATATATGTACAAAAAAACACTCAACCAATATATAAACAGATCAGTGCCCAAATATATTGAGTTTGAAGGGGTAGGAGTTAATTTGATAATGAATTATGATCTGATAATAAATATGGCAGCAAACAATTAGCGTGGAATAGTAAAGAAAATATTTAATCGATCAATAAAATATATTTGGAAAGTACCACAAATTGGTATTAAGAAAATATTTGTAGGTGTTATACATGTTATATGTGGTTGTAAGAAGGGGAAAATATGTCTTTTTAAACATGCTTTTTTTGCAATATATGAATATTGCACTAAGATAGCAAGTAGAAGGCAATTTCAGGGGCCTAGAACTAGCTCATGGTGGAACTAAAACCAAAGGAACTTGGTTGGAATTATTAGTACTATGAAAACCATTTCCAATTAGAACAAGAACACAAAATTTGGATGAGTAACTAAAAATATATTCAACCTAAAAGATAACCACTCATAAAATGGCCCTCAACTGTGAGGGTTGAAAATTGACTTAGTCCAAACGAATTATCGAACTTGAAAAATGATTTAGACAGCCTATATATGATATAAACACAATGAAGAATCAATAAAAACCCATTTAGATAAAATATAAAGGATACAAAATGAGTATGCTTGAGTTTCACGTATCTCAAAGCAAGGGTTTGCCTCTAATTGCCTCCAATTGTTGTAAATAGTTTCCAGAACTTGTGGTAAGCTTTGAAACACATGGAAATAATGTTAGAACAACAATATAAGACAAAATAAATTGGGTCATACATCCTTAGGGATTTTAGGGCCTCCAAAAATATAAATTTATGGTGGTTTATCCAATGAAATAATGAATTGATGCAAATTAAACCACATCTAGTGAATAAATTCACTAGTAAAGTATGCTTTTGTATTTTCTTATATGAAGGTTTTGGATTTTATGGGATATATAAATTTATGAGGGCTTTTGTATTTAATTATAGATACAAATTTACACAAGTTACAAATAAATTTTGAAAATATTTTAGAAAGAGTTTTGATTGTAAATTGTTAGAATAAGAATATGATCCCTTTTACACAATATTAAATGATAGGAAATTGTGTCCACTCTTAGATTTGGTATCACAATGCTTGAGATCTTGATACTAGGTGGAACATCAAGGATATAACCCTATAATCAAGACATGACAATAAATGAAACCAAAATTCTACTAGGATGGATTCTTATGGTACAAATCCTCCAACTAAAGAAATCAACAATTATACAATATAAGGTTACTTACCGTCAAGGGGAGTGCTAAACATATCCCAAAAGAGAAGAATGGTGCCTTGATAATGGTGTGAGATAAACCCTGGACCTTCCTCTTTCAAGCCTTAACGAATCAATTTATTTAGCCTTGTAGTAACTTTGAGATGCTCCAGAAAATGCCTTTGAATATGATCAACCAAGCAAGAGTATAAAATCCACACGCAAATCATTTTGTTTCATGAAAAAAATTCACATTTTGATAGATCTAAACAAGTTTACAAAGAATTTCTAAGGAGGAGAAGACCTATATTTATAGATCGGGCTCTCTTCAAAATTTATTCCTTGGTATCCCACAAAATAAGTAACTTTCCATCCACAAAATGCTTGGAAACTAGGTCAAGATTTATTTTTTTCAAATTTACATTGAGTAAACCCCTAATGTAGACAAAAATGTTACATCGATGTGGAAAAAAGGGTTTGTTTTGACCCTATATGAAAAAAATTTCCACTCATGGAAGTGCAATTGGCTTGCTTGCAAAATTAGCTCTTCATTGGTGCTCTGACTACTTGATTTGACCATGTAGAAGGCTCAAACAACTAGGAGGAAGGTGGACAAATCTTCAAAAAATAGCTCTAGTAAAGGCTCAAATAATGCTTATTATCCTTCAAGATATCCCTTAAATGGAGGCTCGTGTCTATACTATAAGTCAAATCACTTCTATGATGCATGGGAATTACTTTCCAGGCTCAAAAATTTGTCAAAACCTTCATATATAAGGTGACATCAAACATATAAGAAAGAAATTTGCTTTGAGGAAGCAACATTCCCTTGGATTCTCTCTTGGTTTGGCTTGGAATAATTTTAGAAATGATTGGAACCTTGAATGACCTCCTTGACTATGCTTATTCTCCTTGAATGATGGATTGGTATTTCTTTAATCGTTAAAAGTCACCATAGTGCTAATAATGTCTTGCTTGAGAAGGCTTATTTTTCTTTCTTGGAGGGCTTGACCTCCCTTTCTTCCATTGGAATGTTGGCAACTAGGCTCATTTGGAGTATTTTGACATTTTCTTAAGTGATGTTGAGTTGAAATATTGACCCTCTAGTCCTTGGGCTTCCATTAGAAGACTTCGATGTTCAAGTATTTTCCTTGGTCTTCCCTTAAACTTCATCCATTTTCTAAGGATAAGTTGACGTCATACCCCACATGTGGTAATAAGTGCTTTAAAGTGCTTTGATGGTGTCAACTAGCTTGAGTGTTGATCTAGTTTGGAATGGAGATGATATTTTCTTGAATTTGCTTCTATGTCCACCTCATCATTGGTATTTAAATATGGTTTCTTGCAAGTCCACATGGAAATCCCTCTTTCCCCCAAAAGTGGGTCCACTACTGTAACTAGATATTTGGAAAGGTGTTATGATTGCTTCGCAAATGATTCAGCTTGGCATAGAGAATCAAATGGACACCCTTTTTGCCTCAAAATATGTAGCATGATGCCTTGGGAGACACAAATGCATTGGGAACTATGAGACTACCAAGATGCAGATCCAAGGCTAAAGGGGAGTAAAATATACTTCAAAGACACATGGCACATTTGAGATAGGGGATTGCACTAGGATTAGAAGGGATATCGTCAAGGAAAAGTGCATATTTTGATCACCCTTACAAATCTTTATGACACAACTACTCCCTTAAAGCATGAGTCTTAGTAGTGTTTAACCCATGATACCTGCAACACCATCTCAAGATACAAGTAAACCCATTAAGGTGGGGAGTTACCTCCACCAAGGGGGAGTCAATAGTGCCACAAATCCAGATATATCATGAATTAAAAAAAATGGGAGTATCCATAGTCAACCACACCAACAAGGATCTAAGATAATTTTCACAAAATAAAAAACACCCACATGGCTTTACAAGGTTATAAGGCACATCCTTTTTTCCTATATGTCATGGCCAAAAAATTATGGAGTGCCCATGCAAGATGAGGGTATCATCTGGCTCCAACTATGGGATAAGTGCTCTTTGCAAGGGTGCTTAAGAATCTCAAAATCTCCAAATTTTCCATCACTCCAAGGCCTACATCCATGACACAAGAAATAAGTATCAATTTCTAGGAAAACAAACAATCTATATGTAATGCATAAATTCAATCACATCAATGACTCAAACCATACAAGTATGATCTAATGCTCTAGTTAGAGAGTTATTCAACCTACCCTACTTTAACATAGGATAAATGACATGCTAAATAGAATCATAAATCCAATGTAACTATTTGATAAGTTCAACCATACTGTGAAGTTACCTTTATGCTTGGTCAAAAACCAAAATAATGAAATATCAAACCTTGAGAAGAGATATGCCAAAACTTCCTTCATCTTTTGAGAAAAATCTAAGGTAGGATCACAATAAAATTAAGAAGGACAAGTGTAATGCCTATTCTTCCTTCTGTTGTTGCAAGCTTCATTGATCCAACTATGGAAGGGGATGATATAGTCATGATAATGGGAGAACTCATCAGCATTACGCATAAAACCCATGATTAAGAGGGGCACCAAAGGCGACTCCAAAAGAAACCAACAAGAAGATTGTTTTAGCTCCCTACTTTTCTCAGTCATGCTTGTAGATGAACAATGTGAGAACAAATCAAATTGAAAAAATATGTTGTTTCATGACCCATGGATGGAATTCTTAGCACTTGAAACTCAAGATGTTGTTGCATGTCAAACAATGTCTCAAAAGAAACAACGCCACTTGGAATCTCGTTGTTTGGAAACTTTTTCCTTAATTCATCAATCTTGCTTTTAGTGAACTCTTACATATCAACCATATTAGTGAATTGATTTAGCTAGACCGGTATCATGGAGTGGTCTTCCTTTTCCTCAATTATGCTTGATTGTCCCATGCAGCAAAATCTACAATTTCATCTTTAAATTCATCATTGTTTGAGTCATAAATGGGATCCCTATCGAAATGGAGACAATTCATATCCAATTTTTTTATTTCAATGTTGAAAAATTCATTACTATTTTGAATTTATTTATTATCAAATATTTCCTTGACATCATTTTCTGAAAATGAAGGCTCATGGGTAGGAGGAGAGGGAAAAGCCTCTTCACGTAGATCGTACTCGAGCTTTAGAATAGAAGTTTCATAGTACTTATTTTTTATATTGTAATACAAGATTATGTGTGTGTCCTTTCTTTCTTATATTTCATCATAAAGGTCATTTAAAGGGAATTCATCATATGTTGTCATTAGGATTGTTGTACATATTTCTCGAAGGTAGTTCTTGGCTGTGAAACTACGTCGAGAAACCAACTCGACCAGTCTTTAGGTTCAAGTTGGCCCTTGAATGCGAGGGGGCTCCCTCGAGTGTTACGAGGCCTTTTTAATGTTGTTCATTGTCACTGGATATCAACCTTTGAGACACCATGTCCAGATATATTATTTGTTGTAGGTGGTTACTGATGAATATCCAATGTCTGCTAAAAAATAAATCCCTCTCCTGTTGAAACTTGATCAAAGTGCCAACATCCAGTTCCGACGAAAAAACATAGCTTAAAGAGTTTGGTAGAGGAAAATAAGAGAAATAGATAATTAAGTATTCATATTGAATAATTAATCAATCAAGTATGTAGATTCATGTAGAAAAAATTTGCATTCAAACAAATATACATTCAAGAGATGACAGAATGCGACAATTAAATATGCAGAGGAATTATTTCAAACTGATTGTTTAGTAATCTTATCTCTATAATGATGATAACTTCCCAGTTGGTTTTCAATGAGGTCAATACTCTAACCTAGCCTTACCCTAGCTCCTAAGTTACCCTGAACATATGTAGAAATAAAGTATGAAAGCATTGGAAAAAACATGCAGAGGGAAAACAATTTCTATCATGAACTGAAGCCATAATACTTAAATTAAATTGTTGTAATAAAAGTATTTAAAAAAATGGCAGTGCTTTGGCATCAAAATCCAACCCTTTTACAATGGAATTGAAACAATATATAGGAAAACATCTTCCTCAAACTGTCACTAGTCTATAGGAAACAAACCCTATCAAATAAACTAAAAATACAATATGTTGCAGAAAATCTGGAAATGGTAGAAAGTCTTCTGCCTTTAAATCTGGGAGTGATCCTTTGGTTCCTGATTCTTCTGCTAATAAATCTGAAGTTGCTTGAGGTTTTTCCCTGTAAATTTGGAAATGATTTCCTGACTCCTAATTTTGTTCCCTCAAATCTGGAAATTGGTTCATTGATTACCTTTATTCAAACTGGTTGCTCATTTTTGTCACAAATCTGCCTTAATCTTCTGCTTGTTAATCTTTTACCTCAGAATCTGGAGGTTGTTGAAGCTGCTCCCTAAAACTCAGTTAATATGCCCATAATTTGGTTGACTGGTCCTTTTTTATAGAATTGATTAATCCCCTATCCTTTGATAATTCAATTATCTTAATTAACCTTCAGGTGCTCAACCATTGTCAAAAATTTTGAAAATTATTTGGAAATCATTGATTTTTTTGTCACTCTTTAATTCCCAAAATTATAAATCTTAAATTTTTGGGAATAATATATTTTGATAAAAATATTTCCCAAAAATATATAAATCGTATTTCCATAAAAATATTTATTTCCTGTGGTTTTGAAAACCATGTTTGTTTTTTGACCTAGCTTTATTAAAATATGTATAATGATATATTTTAATAAAATTATTATTTTTAGAAGAAATAATAATATAGCATCATGTATTAAACCATTTATTCCAAAATCTATAAGTATCCAGGACTCTCGCTAGGAAGAAAAATTGAAAAAAAATTGTAACTTTTCTTGGTGTTAGAAAAAGTTACAACAAGGACAAAGATATTTTGCTCTAATCTTCTTTTCAAGTTGAAAAATATACAAACATCTTCCACTCCTAGAAATTCCCAATCTAGTGCTTTTAGAACTTCTTCATTAATTGTGGGAATGACTTGATATCTTTTGGATCGAGACTACAATACCATTCTCATGCATCTTTTCGTTGCATTGATAATGCAAATTCTTTCATCAAGACTTTAGAATCAATTTCTTTAGCATTGTAGTAACTTTGAGATGCTCCAAAAATTTCCTTTGAATATTTTATATCAGCCAAGTAAGAGAAGAAAACTCACATGTAAGCCCTTTTGCCTCATGACAAAATTCACATTTCGATAGATGTTTACAAGTTTATAGTGATTTTCCAAGCAGAAGAAGGCATATATTTATAAATGAGTCTCTTCAAAATTTCCTCCGTGGTCTCCCACAAAATAAGTAACTTTGCATCCACAAAATGCTCAGAGGTTTTGTCAAGATTTAGTTTTTTCAAATTTACATTGAGTAAGCCCCAAATGGGAGAACAAATGCTACATTGATGTGACTAAGGGGATATTTTTTGACACTGGATGAAAAGGTGTTCCACTTGTGGAAGTGTGATTGGGTTTCTTACAAAATTAACTCTTCGTTGGTGCTCCAACGACTTGATTTGACCATGTAGAAGGCTCAAATGACCAAGAGAAAGGCGGATGGCTCCTGACAAAATGGCTTTAATAATGGCTCAAATAATTTTTATTATCCTTCAATATATTCATTAAATGAATGCCCATGCCTATATTATAAGTCATGGCACTTCCATGAGGCATGGGAATGGCTTTCTGAGCTCAAAAACTAGACATAAAACCCTCAATAAATAAGGTGATGCCAAACATAGAAGAAATAAATTTACTTTAAGTTGACTTGGAATAATTTTAGGAATGCTTGAAGCCTTCAATGACCTCATTGACCTTGCTTACTTTCCTTGCATAATGGATTGACCTTTCTCCAATGGTCAAAAGTCACCAACTGCTACATAACTTGTTGAAGAAACACTTGAAATTTGAATTTATTTTGGCTTAATAATGCTTGAATTAGCCCTTGGGTGCTTAACTTTTTCTATTATCCTTACAATTTATTTCTTGAGAAGGGTTCTTCTGCTTGATTGTAAGGCTTAACCTCCCTTTCTTCCCTTAGAATGCTAGTGGTTGGGCTGAATTGGAGTACTTTGACCTTTCTTTGGGTGATATTGAGTTGAAATATTGACCTTCTAGCCCTTGGGGACTTCAATTTCCATTATAAGACTTCAATGGTCAAGTATTTTCCTTGATATTCCCTTAAAATTCATCCAATGGCCAAGGAGAATATGGCATCATGTCCCACGTGTGGTAATAAGTGCTTGAAAATTCTTTAACGATGTCATCTAGCTTGAGTGTTGAGCGGATTTGGAATGGAGATGATACCTTTTTGACTTTGCTACTTTGTCGATCTCATCATCTGTCTTTAAATATGTTTGCTTGCAATGCCACATGGAAATCCCTCTTGCCCCAAAAGTTGGGTTCTATACTATAACTGGATATCTATGAAGTCGTTCTAATTGCTTCAAAAGATGAATGGTTCATATTGGCATAGAGAATAAAATGGACACCCTCTTTGTGTCAATATGTAGCATTATGCCTTGAGAGAAACAAATGAATAGGAACTATGGGAATACCAATATGCAGAGCCAAGGCCAAAGGGTAGTGAAAAATACATCAAAGATACATGGCACATGTGGGGTAGTGGGTGCAATGGGATCAAAAGGGATATCATCAAGGAAAAGTGCATATGGTGATCAACTTACAAGGATTTATGATGTAATTTCTCCCTTAAACCATGAATCCTAGTAGTTCCTAATCCATGATACCTTCAACACCATCCTAGGCTATTAGAATACCCATCAAGGTAAGGAGTTACCGACCGCTAAGGAGAAAATTTAGACATGTCATGAAAAATATAAAACCAAGAGTAACCATGGTTTCCCACACCAACGTGGATCGAAGAGTCACTTTCACAAAATAACACACACCCACATGGAGTTAGAAGCCTATAAGGTGAATACTTTGGACATATATGATGTTACGAAAAAGTTTTGGAGTACCCCTATTGGAATTGGGATAACATGGGACAACTTGGATGGGGCAAGGTCCACCAAATGAAGATATTTGAATAAGCGTTTGAAGTAACCTCCTAATGGGTCTTGGAATGAATGACTTCCCCAAACCTCAGTGACATATATGGTAAGATTTAGATCCCCACCTAAAATGACATTTGTTGTAGCAAAGAAACCAATAGACATTAATGAATCCTGGTATGGTTTGTTGTCTAAATAAGGTCTGTAAACATTAATGAATTGAAAAGAGATACCCATATCTTTGTCTTCCAAATCCACCAATATCCCTAAGAGGAGGAGAGAGAATAAAATTTGAGAGAGGGATGGTTTTCAAGACACCACCACCTTTCCAGATGGGCCTTCTACATCAATGACCACATAACCTTGGTCCATTAACCATGGGGAGAGGCTATTCCATGTCTTCTAGCTACAACACATAGTTTCCTGTGTAAAAATTAGCATTCAAAGAGGTTGTTGTGACCAGGATTTTAAGGACTAGAATTTTTGGCTCACTTCCTAGCCCTCAAATGGTTATGGAAAATAAAATCATTGGGTGGCTTGAGCATGAGCTTTGCCTACTCTAAGGGCCTAATTTATCGTAATTTTTTTGTTGTTGCTAACCTCACACTCAAATTTAATCTTTATTAGGGAAAGGTCGGGTTTTCTCAGTACCAACACATAATATGTCTTATCTAATTTCAATCCACCTTCAACAACACCATTCTTAAAAATATTCACTTTCAACTACATATGGTACCAGAAATTGGAAGGGATTTGATAACTTTTATCCAAATCTGAAGCAGAGAAGCCAACAAGCTAGGAAGGATCCCCTATAGTTGAGGATGAAGCTGTAAGAGGATAAATCTCATGTTTGATTTTGGGAGAATGGTAGATTGATAAAGTGATGAAGGGTAGAAGGTGAGGGGGAGACCTCTCAAGCATGGGGTATGATAAGGTTATCAAAAGAACATGGAGGGATAGAAGCCACATCGGGAGACAAAACCTTGTATCCACCCAAATTATGAGAATTAGCACAAGGATGAGAAACAACATACTAGATTAGGAGTTAGAGGTATTTTTTTCTGGCTTAGTACGGCTCTTGACATTTTCTAAAGACTACGGAATACCCATTTTTGGAGAAACTATTGTCTAACTTGTTAATTTTGACTCCTTTCAGACCAATTCCCCATCCTTGTACAAAAATAACTTTAGGAACTAGTATTGTTTGAATAGAGTTAAGCTAGATTGGAAAAAGCTGCAATGGGCCTAGATATGCACTACCCTGTGATAACCAAAATATATTAAAGTGATCCTCCAACAGTTCGACCTTTGAATCCAGGAATGCTTGTTGTTCCAAAACTCGATTTTCTTAAGGAGTACCTTAAACATGTCTAACCCAACTAGAAACCATAACCAACATTTGTTTCACTTTGTTTCCCAACCCTTCTCATCTTTGATAAGATTACCTAAGTAGTTTCAAATCTTCTCCACTCACCTCTTAGAACAAAACTATAAAGGGGTCCCTGAAAGGATTACAAAATATGAAAAATTGTTAAGAGATCCTACAGGAGCCAAAATTCAGATCCCAACACTTTAATAGGAGACCCAAAGGACCACAAAACCAGCTTCGTCTAAGAATATTCTCCCTATATTGGGATGTGGAAAACCTAAAGATTATCCAACCATGAGTGAAAAGAAAGAATCCTGGAAAATACCCAATTACCTCCATCTAATTTTGTTCCAACCAAGCCCTTAACAAAACCCCTCCAAGAGAATTTTTGCAAAATCTCCCAACCATCACCTTATCTAAATAGTCAGGGATCTTTCTTAGTGGGATGACATCCCCCACTACCATATAAACCCTATCTATACACTTATTCACACATATCACCTTCTTCTTAATGGTTAAAAAACACTTTCTATTGGATTAACCTCCTTGATGGTCTGAGATGAAGGAATGATAGACTTTGTGAGTATAGAGGAAATAAGTGAAGCGAGGGCTAAGGTAGTGGCTTGGTTGGAGAGGGAAAAAATTATGAATTTTTCAACAATCTCATATGGATTACACACAAGATTCTTAGAGCTTCTAGCACTGGAAAGGGCATCAGCGTGACATATGTATCCACATAGCAACATGGATCCCTTATGTGGCTTAATTGGCATAGGGATCAAATAAAACTTCATTCGATAGTAAAATGTCCCTGGAGTAATTTAGGGTATGATCTGGGTTGTTTGAGGAATGAGACTAAATATTGGCAATAGAAAACATCACAAGTTCATAAATAAAATAATGTGGAGAAAAAAAATAATATGAAAAATCTAAATAATTTTTATTAAATGGTAAATATGTCATCAGACTACATGATCATAAACTCCATGGATTTTACAATGGTGAAGACCCATATTTATATTAGCTATGAGTGCTTTTCACCTATATTCATGAACTTTCATTATATTTTAAATACCATGGGTTACAAAAAACCATGGGTGAATACCATAAATCACTAAGGTAAAACCTAATAAATGGTATATGGTAATAGCTAATCATACAATTAAATTTTTATTTTGTTTTATTCCACCTTTAAAATACCATGGGTGGATACCATGGTTTACCAAAACTATGGAACTGTAAACCACCAAATGTAGAAAACAATTATTGATCCTGGTGATTCACCAACATCCACCTAGATCAATCCTCACCCCTTAGGAAGCAATTGTCTCCACTACATCAAGTTCCCTCATCATATGAGGAAACTTATGTTGAATTTGGTTGCTAGTGAGTCACTTGCATTGCTAAATAAGTTGCCCTAGTTTGAGAACATGGTACTAGAGTTATATCCCCTATTAGCAGTGTTAACACTAATTTTTACACCCTTGAAAACTATATAAACTTTTAAAATCAGTCGTAAAAACCAGCAAACATATAGGAAAATATGCCCTATGTGTCATTAGAAAATCCTCCTCTCCATTTGGGTTGGTGCTTGCCAATGTTAGGGAGGTGTATCTAATTATTGTACCTATTGCTCTAACCTATAAATTTGTAATAAAAGACTAAAAAACAAAATAACAAATATTTGACCAACAAATTAGTGGCCAAACAATTACATGAAAATTCATAAATTAAATGTGTGGAACAATCCTTCATAAATCAGTCTCTAATATGGAAAGATAAAGTAAGAAAGAAAGCATGTCTAAGTGGAAAATTGCCCAAATAAATAGCTAAGAACTCTTAATAATTGATGCAAGATAACATTGAAAAAAAACAAACCAGAGTGAGTGGAACAAAATTTAGTTTTATTCCACAATTGCAAAAAAGTTGGTTGCACCAAGATGAATATTATAGAACTTGAAATAATGATAAGAGTTATAGAAGAGGGGAGAGAGAGAGAAGAAATAATCAAAAGAACAGAGTGAGGCACTTGTACTTGTTTAAGACAAAACACTCTTGAAGGATAGCCTTCCACTTGCTTAAATAATAATTCCTTGGCCACTTTGATCTAAGATTAGGAGAGGTCGAATGGCTATTATTGAGTCTTGGTTAACTTGGTTTGAGAAAAAATTGTGTTAACTAACCCTTTCTGGCAGTTAATGTGAACTAAACATTATCTCTTGATAAAATTGGGATTTAAACTTGAGAATTTTCCCCTTTTTTAGGCAATTTTTTTTCGCAATTAGAACCACTTTATTATTCCTTTTTATTTCCAACTTTAAAATTTAGTTAGCCTCCTTTTTGGCCAAGATATTTGAATGGCCTAGTTTCACTCTTGTATGGCTACTTGAGTTAGAAATATTTTTCCCTTGTTTATTTCTTACTTTCCCCTTTTTTTGCATCAGTTAAGAGGTCGGTTTTGTGGAGGAAAAATAGGGAGAATTTCTAGGAAAATGTGATATAATGGAGAAAAATTAGGGAATGAGTAGAAGGAAATTGGGAGAGATTTTAGGGAAGGGAAAATGCATGAGGAGAGAGATTATTAGGAGGGAAAATAAATTTGTTCAAGTGCCATGTCACTAATGACTTATACAATACTAAGCCATATGTGCATCCTCAATTTTGGCCATGTGTTCACCCCTCAAAACGCCACTTCATGTTGCCAAAAGTACACATGCCTAAAAATAAGAACTGCTAAAACTAGTAATATGTTTGCATGTCCACAATATTATCTTCATTAGTCTTGGAATCTAATGAGGAACCCAAATATGTGGTCAACATTGCCATAAAAAAATTGATGAAAATATAAATTTCCCAAAATCGAATGAAACCAACATCACAAGACTCAAAACTTAGTGGGGAGTCTGCGTATGTAATTACCAGTGCTTGGATCTAATTGCCAAAAATTAGAAATTTCTCAAATTTGGATGAAAATAATAAAATTTGATTCAAAATGCAATGGGAAAACTAGATGTGTAATCAAACCCAAAATGCCACCACTACTAAAAATAGAAATTGCTCAAAATCACATGTAAGTATACTCATTAGATTCACATTTTAGTAGGAAATCCAAATATGCAATTAGAATCAACATACAAGCACAACTAAAAATAGAAAGTGCTTTCACATTTCACAGAAGTAGCTCATTAGACTCATAATGTCATAAGGATTCTAAATATATCAGTGTCTCTTACATGTAAGCCTCCAAACACAACTTGCTAAAAACAGTAAATGTCATGCATGTTGCCTGGAAACACCTCACTAGAATCTTGATTTCATAAGAACTTCAAATATGTGATCCATAATGTTGTACCATCCTTAAAAATCCCTCTTTTAGAAAGTGGGGAACCTTCTGAAAATAAAAACTCTCTCAAAACTATACAAAAGATATGTCTCAATAATCATTGAATCAGTCCTATGACTATTCATCGTAGGAACCTTCCCCAACCTCTATTTGTATCAATATGCGAACCTCCAACTAAATGAAAGGTATTTGTTGTTATCCCTCAACATTTGTAAGGGGAAAATTCAGGGGTTAGCAATGGTGACTCAAGGGGAAGAATCCCATGCTTCCAATCTCATTAATCCCATGTTTCCAATCCCATTAATCCCATGATTCCAATCCATTGAATAATGGTGCAAATAAGTATAGAGCCCCAACTGATCAAAGGAAATGGCATCTCATCCATACACATGGTTGTACACATGATTGTCCAACCTACAACCACAAAACGTGTACACTTCTCCTAGTGGATGATGTGTTGAAGTTGACACATGGGAGATGACTACCCGATTAGATGTTAGTAAGGAAAACACTTTCCAAGTACAAAGTGTTAGAGTCGGTCTTGAGCCCTCCATCAGCGATCAAAACTCTTTGCATTTGCATAGGTAGGTGTCTCATCAGTGTCAATTTTTGCATCCCGTTAGGCATACCATAACCCTGATGGAGGAGCTGATGTGTTTATACCCCTCTTGGCATTGCTGGTTCAAGTCATTTCAGTCATTAAGCTCTTCCAAGCTTGTCTTGTCTTCTCTTGAGGTCAATTTCCTAGGTCTAGGGTTTTGGCCAAAAATGTTACAAGGTCATGTGTTTGAAAGTCAATGAGTGTTCAGTAAGCCAGAGGGATGATTGTAAAGGTGTTTCTTCTAAATTTTTATCTGGTACAGTTAATCTTCACCTTGGATTTAAAAACTCTGTTTTAAAGCCAAGGTCATTTTTCAAATATTTGTAAAAAGTGATGAAATTTCAAAAGTCTTCAGCGAACAAAATGCAACCCTAGTCCCCTTGCCAAGATCCCTCAGATGATCTACCTGCAAAAAGAATCAAGCCAAAGCACTAAATGAGTCAATTTCAGAACAAAAGAAACCAAAAAGTCAGTTTTATAAAGTGTCAAAGAGAAACATTAGAAAGTGGGTTTGAGCATGAAATTTTTTCAAATGAAACTTATAAAAACCCAATCTCCCTCCTAGTACTCTCATTGTGCATCCAAGACACTTGCAAGAGAAGTTTGAGAGAGTGATTGAGTGAAAGGAGCAAAAACAGAGCAAGTTCGGGCGTTGGTCAGGGGCGCGACCCGTCAGGCCAGGTGTGCGACCTGTCAGAGGCGCGCGACCCGTCAAAGGGTTTCCCACAGTGCAATTTTACAACAGGCGCGACCCGTCAGGCGCGCGCGACCCGTTGGGCGTGGTGCGCGACCCGTGAAGCTGTCTCCCTGCAATCTTATTTCAAATTTTCTCAAACGCCCTCCAAGCCATCAAATCGCTTGAGGTAGGTTCCTTAATCTTGGAATGGTTGCTGGTTACGATTGGTGGATATTATGAACATGTTTTAATGATAAAAATTGTGCAAGAGAAACCCCTTCATATGACTGCAGTATTAATGGTTAAAATGTGCTAGGGTTTGTGTTGTTTCCCCTTTCCACTCACATTTGTATTTATATCTATTTTCCCATACTATTTTATAAATAAAATGAAAACCCTCCCCTCTCCCTAATCACTAAAAATGCAAACCCTACCCCTCTCCCAAAGCATCAAAAAAAAAAAACTCAAACCCTTATCTTGCTGCACCATATGCATGTGTATCCACAAGAAATTGTTGGTGAATATGTAAAGAGTTTTGTAAATTTTCCCTATCTTCCCCTGTTAATGCATGTATTCATATTCCCATATGTTTACTTTCTATACATGTATTCCCATATGGAATGATTTTTGCAAATGATTTCCCAATATTCCTGATTATAAATATGTTTTCCTATATGCAATAATTGTTTGCAATATTTTCCTTAAATTCCCTGTTATATTCCTATATTCCCAATTCCTTGTAAAAGGGTCCCTCCCCTAACATTTCCCTCATGTCCTTGTCCCCTTGAAACAGCATAGAATTCAACACTTTTTACAGGCAGAAACAGCAGTACAGTTTGTCCACTTTGCTCCTAAACTATGTCAGAAACCGAAACTTACGAGCAAAGTGATGACCAATCATCAGCTTCAAAGATTGAGGTACAGAGGAGGCCTCGTAAGGGTGGACATCATAAGCGAGAGGAGCCCACCTCTTTGACAGAGTTACAAGCTTGTCCTATGGCAGTATCATGTTTCCAGTACATGTCTTGCTATGAATTTTGTGAGAGGATCTCTCGGATTCAGCACCACCGAGAGTTGGCCCGCCTTTTTGTTTTACACATGCATGATGGACATGTCAACCTTGCAGGGGTGAACTTTAGATTGACACCCGAGGTGATCTCACATGCTACAGGGATACCTAATGTTGGTGAGGTGTGGAATAAGCGCAAGATGTTAGATAGTGTTCACTTTGAGCCTTATGTCCGGCCACCATTCATGAGACATCTGGCAGGTGTGTTTCCATTCAGGTTTCTCAGGAGTGAGTATGCTCCCATGATGAGGCTCATTATGCACTATTTTACCTGTGAGGGCAGATTTTCACAGGTGTACTCATATCATATTCGCCTCTTGATGCACTTCACCCAAGTGAGGATGATGAACATCTCGGTTTTCTTCTTTCAGAACATTCAGAGGATGGTGCCCATGTTGCAGAGGAAGAACCCGACACAGCAGTATAGGAGCCTTCATCATTATGGTTTGATTCAGCTAGTAGTATTGCATTAGTTGACTCAGCAGGCCATCTCATGGGAGGAGTTCATCTCTCGTGAGTTTTTCACAATACCATCACCGCCACATCCTGAGGTTGTTCACGAGGAGGGAGGACCATCACATCAGCATGACATCCCTGT
>APFE030369842.1:102382-117545 GCA_000404065.3 Pinus taeda
GGTTTTGCAGACTTCATTGTGGATTCTTGTGGATTATTGTGTTGATGGTGTGTTTCCTACTTGTCATTGTAAGTGTGTTTATGTGTTCCATTTCTTATTCTCTTGCTGCTAATTAACAAAAGAAGTGATAAAGTTTGAATTCATGCATGCCATGCTCAGCTTTCAATTTTGTTTAATATTTATGTTTTCCACTGTCTAGAGAGGATTCAAAGTCATTGTTTGCCCTCTTTAGCTTCTCTTCTTTTCTCCTTGATCATCCATCTCAGCTAAAGGCATCAGCACAAACTCCTACCTTGCCCCAAAGACCCACCTGCAAAAACTGAGCTCAATCCCCGCACCCTGAATTGCACTCCCTCCAATTGCCACCAAAAACCCCAAAAACTTTAAATCAACCCTCCTTATCAGTTTACTAGCCTAATATCAGTGCTTCTAATTGGTAAACTCATCCTATTGAAAAATCCACCGAGTTTGACCAGAGAGAGCCTTCTCCTGCCTCGTAGGGCTAGCTACGAGGCTGAATGGTTTGATGTAGCCTTGAGATTTGTCTATCTCAGCCTAGGTGAAATTTCAAGTGCTAACAGATACATTATTCATTAATTTACAAGTAAAAACATGATGAGAGCCATACATAGCCACTGTCATAATACAGGTTCATAACCAACATAATAACAACAAAAATGCCAAGGAAACAATAGCCATATCATCCACATATAAACAAGTATAATATTGATGAATTAACAAGGACAAATAACCTCGTATTAATGATGTAAAGGTCAACTAGGTTCAGGACTTCCACAAACCACCCAACCATAGACATCGTTGAGCCAAAGCTCCCTTCAGCTAGTCACCCATGTGGCATATTCTAAGCATGAATGTGGGATCTCATAAAACACATCAATCAAAACCATCTAGGTCTTCTAGAGGCCAGACCACCTCAACCCGTGAAATAGTGATTCCACCTCACAGTCAAACATCAAAAACCACCACCAAACTGGTCTCTACCCAAGCCTTCCAAGGCTACAACGCGTTTTTTCCAACCAAGGCTCCAGGACTAGTAACTCAACCCACAGTTGTCTCTAGGATCTAGAGCATTTGTCTAACCAAGGCTCTAGGACTAGTAACACAACCCACCAAGGGCTCAAAATCATTTTTCCAACCAAGGTGGATCTAGGACTAGTAACTGAACCCTATCAATTATAGAGATCTAGAGAATTTGTCCAACCAAGGCTCTGGGAACTAGTAACTCAACCCAAGCTAAAGGAAACATGAGAACGAAATAAACCTGCAACATCATGGCTATCCAGGAAATGGAAAATCTATGCAAATCCATTGTCAATCCAGGAAATCCTCCATGCAAATGACATATCATGACTAATAAACCACATGCATATGCCATGCATGCCAAAACTAGTGAGGAAAACATACATGAAACTCAGTACCTGCAAGCAAAACCTGTTGTAATTTCTGATCTCAATGTCCTCTTGTGATTTCCTGCTCTTCCTTTGCCGCCTTTCTCCAAAACTTGAAGTATGCCACAGTCCTCCAAGAGTGCTCTAAGAAAACTCTGTGTCTAAGATTATGAGAGAGCGCTCCAAAACTGAACTGGCAAAAGTCTGTGAACCGATACTCATAAGAATTGTTATTAATGAGGCCTTTATTTTCTTCATATTCCATTATTTTCCTTCATTTTCATCTTCACATGCAACCTGTGGCCTTTCACCTCCCATTTCTCCTAATTTCCATTATTTTCATAAATAAATGTGCAAAAAATGCCATTTTTCCTTTCCAAAAACTTTGCCAATTTCCTTAGCCATTAATCTAGTGATCCCCATCACTATAGTTTTCCCCAACATTCATCTTGGAATAAGTGTCCCTACAACCATGGTTATTATTTTTCCTTTATTAACTTTTATTACATGGAATTTTCATCAGGGTTTTTACAATTTGATCTTGTTGCTCCTGCGTAGGCCAATTTGGCTTCAAAAATGGAATTTGGATGCTTCCTAGTGTCCAAAACTATCACCCTTTCTCTAATGAATGTAGGTGATGTGTGATCATATGGAAAGTGATTCCTCTATTCTTGTACAATCCTCCTTTGAAACTCATTAAATGATAGATTATACACATCCATTAGCAAATCATCATCAAGGAGAACATTATCCCCTTGCTTGCTTGGGGTTGGATCTCTTGTTGAAGGTGGTGGAGACTATGGGATGGCATGTGGTTCTTTTCACATCATATGAACATCTTCATTCTGTAGTTCCTTTCCCATCTCCATGTCAGTCACTTCAATCAATTTCTCAAGAGTCAGCTCTTGATCCTGCATATGTTCACCTTCCTCCTCAGCTACTGGTTGTTCCTATTCCTACTCTTCAAACCGTATTGCTGTTGTTTCCTCTTTCATCATGCCTTTCCTTTGTTCTTATTCGTGCTTCTGATTCTCTTCTCGTTCCTTCCTTCTTAACTCCTATTCTTCCTTCAGCTTCTTCTTTGTCTCCTGCAACTTTAGTTATGCTTCCTACAACCTCTATTTTTCTCTCTTCCTCTACTATCTCTTTGATCCTTTGATTCCTCTTTTCTTTTGATTCCAAATATTATTTCATAAGAATATGATATGCTTTTATTTTGTACCTTTGTTCTCCCTCAAGACTGTCAACAATCTTCCTCTTTCCTTTGTCTTGTATGATATTGTTGCGTTATGTTGTTGTTTCTTCTGGAGTTGTTTTCTTCAGTGGAGCAGCCTGTGAAGTCCCTCCTAAACTAACTGGCTCATTGAGTCTAGAGGCATTGTAGTAGTACCTCCAAGGATCCTCTTTTGGACAATGAAATTCTTGGTCGATCCACGGAAAGTAAACTCTCATATAATATACCTTACAAATATTGCAGGTGTTATGTCCCTATACTACTAGTGTAACCCCTATTTTTATTAGTGTAACCCCTATTTTTATTAGTGCAACCCCCTTATTATATTGTTGTGCTCATATAGTCTCCATATTGTTATTATTGTGCCCCACAAAATCCCATTATTGTTATTTTTGTGCCCTTATATTATTATTGTTATGTCGGCTCTTATTATATTATGACGCCTTAGACTCCTATATATAGAAAGGAGGTCTTGTCATTTGTATCAACCAAGAATTGTTCATTTGTGTAATGTAAAGGAATTTACCCCCTTCAAGAGGCTGAATTATAAGGTGTTGATCTCTCTTTTCTATATTTTGTGAGCTGGTTTCATAACATTTGGTATCAAAGCTTTGGATTCTAGGGTTTTGCTGCTCCAAATAGGTCATCATGGAATTTTCACCATAAATTTTTCGCTACGAAGCTTTAGAAGCTAAAAGAACAACCCATTTGAGACAAAATCAGTCTAAACCTCGGGTCTGAATTTTAGATCTTGTCTCACTACATTTTCGGAGATATGATCTGAGGAAGTTAGGGTTTTTGCAAGCTCCAGAATTTCATCTCCAATAGGTCATCATGGAATTTTCGCTATAACGTTTTTTTTGCGAAGGTTCTGACTCTGAAGTTAAAACCCATTTGAACTGAAATCTTGGTGATGCTCAGGTCCAACTTTTAGATCTTTTTGTCTCTATATTTTCGAAGATATAACCTAAGGAAGTTAAGATTTTTGCAAAATCCTGAATTACATTATAAACAGGTGACCTTAGGAAAATCATAACTTTCTCTCTGAGCATCATATTGAAATTCCGTAAGACGTTATAGAAAGAGGGTGGAATTTAGTTTTATTTTTATATTTTTTAGATCCAAAGATTGAAACAGTGACACGTGGCATGCCATACAATTTCGCTCTACTGAAACATTATATAATCAAGTCATCTTAGGAGATTGGGAATAACTCTTTCTTGGAGAATCCAATTTTGATCAGACTGGTGACATTGGAAAGAGGACTCAGAGTAATACCATAGGAAGAAATTTCATATCTTGCATGGCCAAAACTATAGAGGTACAATAGATTCAATCTCGAGCTCTTACAAAATGAAAAAAGAGGAAGAAATGCAACATGATATATCAAAATTATGAGACCAAGTGCAAAAAAATTCACTCTCACAAAAAGTAACAGAAGCTAATATGGATGGTTTAAAGAAAGGCATGGAATATAAAATGGAGGGTTTAAAGAAAGACATGGAAGCTAAGATGAATGTCATGGAAGCTAAGATGGATGTTTTGGAAGCTAAGATGGAAGACAAAATGGACGATTTGAAGACAGATTTGACAAATTTGCTACAAGAAATGTTTACGAACGGAGAAAAGGTAGTAAAGGAAACACATGATGAGAACAAAATAAATGTTAATCATGATTTCATAGACTCTAATGTTGGATTGAAGACCCACCATGTTCCAAATACCGATATGAGGAAGTTTGATGGCAAGGATCCTAGAACATGGATATTATAGATGGAGCAATTTTTTGACTTCCATAATGTGCAAAACACACAAAAGGTACATATTGCAACTTTATATTTGGAACCAAATCAGTTTGTATCGTATCAATGGCTTTTCTCTTGTAAACAAATTGTCACTTGGGAAATTTTTACGAAAGAAATGATAACACACTTTGAGGATACAAAAAGCAACACCTTTTTTAGCCAATTGATAAATCTCAAACAAAAGGGTTCAATGATGGAGCACATTGAGGACTTCCAAAAATTGAACATAAGGGTAAAAGATATTCCAAAAGAGCATAGGATTGATGTGTTCATAGGGAATTTAAAGGATAACATCCAACATGGGATTCGCCTTTGGGAACCTGATTCATTAGAGAAGGCATTCAGGTTGGAATGAAATATGGAAAGAAAAATTACGGCAACAAGGAATCCTACCACCCACAACTATGGAAGTGTTGTTTCCCCTAGCCTTCCATAACCTACAAGGTTGACACCACAACAATTGGAAGAAAAAAAAAAAAAAATGGATTCAATTGTGATAGAAAATACACTAAAGGTCATAAATGTTCTAAGAAGAAATTAATTTACATAGATTGTGAAAAGGAGGAAGAAAAGGAACAAGAAATGTCAAAAGAAGAGGATATACACCAGGAACAAACCCTAGAGAAAGAAGAAATGAATCCGACCAAATCTTGTAATGCATTGGCCAAAATTACCACTCCTCAAACTATCAAGATAGATAGACATATCAAGAAGAAAAAGGTAATAGTGTTCATTGATTTGGCCAATACCCATAATTTTATTCATTATAAGATAGCCAAGGAATTGAATTGCTTCCTATATCTAGCACCAGAGTGTAAAGTGGTGGTTGCAAGTGGAGGAACCATAAATTTCTCTAGAAAGTTCCAGAATATCAAGCTATCCATGGGAGAATATATATTGAATAGCCCAATGCTTTCCATTCCAATGGGTGGTGTTGATGTTGTACTAAGAGTCCAATGGCTACAATCCTTGGGTACAATAGCTTTTAATTTGCAAGAAATTTTCATGAAATTTTCTTCAGAAGGAAAGGAAGTTGAATTAAGGGGTATCACAGGGAAACTAGGAAATATAATCAGCTTTAATGGAATGACAAATATTCTAAAGAAAGAACAAAGAGGCGTAATTGCACAATTATGTTTGCTAGAGGTTCCCACATCGAAATCATCTATTTCTCCAAATCTCCAAAAAGTCTTGGACAATCATTCCAAGGTATTTGAGACTCCCAAAGGCCTCCCACCTATTCGTGATCATGATCATGCTATTCATTTGATACCAGGAAGTGTTCCTCCAAAAATTAGGCCTTATAGACATCCATATGCCCAAAGGATTGAAATTGAACATATGGTTGCAAAAATGCTAGAGGTTGGTATAATTATCCAAACAAATTCGATAAATGAAGCAAGGGATGAATGGAAGAATGACGAAGTAGGGTGGGAACTCATTCAAAAGTTGCAGAAGATCCCAGTTCAAACAATATTTCTCGAACTTGACAAGGAAGGAAAAATCATATTGGAACCTCAAGCAGTCACATAACCGAGAAATCAAAAGCTACGAAATTGATCAATTTCAAAGTATCTCATCAAGTGGAAGAACTTACCCGCTGTAGATTCGATCTGGATGGATGATAAAATTATACAGAAGAATCCAGAACTACTCAAGCGTTGAGGAAAACACTTTTTGAAGGAGAGGGGCATGTTATGTCCCTATCCTACTAGTGTAACCCCTATTGTTATTAGTGCAACCCCCTTATTATATTGTTGTGCCCATGTAGTCTCCATATTGTTATTATTGTTCCCCATAGAAGCCCACTATTGTTATTTTTATGCCCTTATATTCTTATTGTTATGTCGGATATGATTAGATTATGGCCCCTTAGACTCCTATATATAGAAAGGAGGTCCTGTCATTTGTATCATCCAAGAATTGTTCTTTTGTGTAATGTAAAGGAGGTTTCCCCCTCGAAGAGGCTGAATTCTAAGGCATTGATCTCTCTTTTCTATCTTTTCTGAGTTGGCTTCATAACAACGGGGATCATACAGATTAAATTCCTTAGTGTCAAATTCAAATTTCACTATCTCCTTAGCCTTGGCATCTGCGACTTTCAAGTTATTTATCTCATATAATCCAATCTACAAAGAAAGAGTGGGCCATGGTTCTTTCTTCTTCATGTGCAGCATTGTTGACAATTCTGTGGAGAGATGGTATGATACTTCTTTCATGATCAGTTTGTCAGTGGCATACCTTGGTAAGACATGTGAAGGCTTCTCTCCACCAAACACTCTTACGAAGGTGCCACCTTGTGAGGCATACCAATCTACGTTGTTTGTTATCACCTCCATTGATTCTCGTGACATGCAATGTGAATCTTCTTCAAAGATAAGCTTGTAATGTGGGATGATGAGGCAGTGAGTTAGTCACACCATTACTCCCCAATAACTACTTTCCAAAAGAAACTTAAAATATATGTGCATGGAATTTTCTTGTGGTGTCCATGTTCAACTCATGCCAAGGAACTTCTATTGCACGCAAATTGCATCGCGTAAGTATGAAAACATATAAAACCTTTATCGCTTACCCTTGGGATTATTCTAAGCTTGTGTTACATGGACCTTCGATTGTTGAGCCAACAAATATGACCAGTTGAATTGCCTCCCATCGTTCACCAATTTGTCCAATAAGACTTCCCACCCTTCAGGAAATATTTCCGTGCTCTCTTGACCATGGATTTTGCAAGTAAAGATAACCAAGAGCTGGTAAGCCTTCTTAAGGGAATTTTTCTTGTACACATGGGTGGGCATCTGTCGAAACTTCGATGGCTCTTTCACCCAGCACTTGACAATGCCTCTTGTGTTCACATAGTTGTGGTTGGCATAGAAGAGCGAGTCCATGCACTCTAATGGCTCGAGAAAGTGACACATTTGATGAAAGTTTTCCACCCAGAATATTGCAAGCTTCTTCTTGATGGCACTGCTCAATGTCATGGTCTTCTCATCATTGTGTGAGATAATCTAGTTGATGATATATACACACAATAAGGTGGGATACCTACATGAAACCTTGTATAACCCTGACTGTTAGATGCTAATATAAAATTTCCTATCCTCTAACTCTCCCTCAAAGTCCTTTGCAAAAGCACCTTAATATGTTTCCATACCAGTGATGATCCCTTCTCTATAAACAACTAAGTATGTTCATACACTGTAAAATAAACTGATGTTTTCTCAACTGCTTCCCCAGAACTTCTCTCAGTGGTTTCCTTTGAAGCATCTCTCTTAGATGCCATGGTAACAATGACTACTAGAGAGGTTTTAAACCACTATTGTCCCTATGTGATAGAAAGGATACTCATGGAAAGCAAATCTCTATCTTAAGAGAATAAACTTACAAGGAAAGTTTAAGTAGCAAACTAAGCTTAATATGAGGAGGATTGCACAATTGTCTCCGAAACGAGGTATTGGCTACATGTGGGAATTGCACACTACACAGTCCCAATAACCAAGTTGGAAGCTTGGGGCTTGAAACTATGAAATACGTAGTTTAGCGTGGGAGAGACTATGCATTATGCAGTCTTAGTGGCCAAGAAGACATATTGTCTCCTGGAACTATGCAGTGCGCAGTTGGATCTAGCTTGGATTGTTCACTGTGCAATTCTAGAGGACAAGCTTGTGGCTTGAGCCTTAGGATTGCACAGTGCTAGCTGAGAAAAGTGAAACTCAGCCAAGGGAAATCGAGATTTGCCCAAGGGAAGTGTGGAAAGTAAGAAAATTTGAGTGTGAATATGAGTGCATATATGACTAAATAAAAGTAAATCCATGTGAATCAAGTGCAACAATTAATAAAAAGGAAGGAAAATGAAGTAAGTGAGGAGAGTTGTCACAACGACGACCATTGGTGGAAAAAACATGAAAACTAATGCGACACTTGGGAAAGAAAATCCAAAACTTAAAACAACACTTCTACAAGTTAAAACAAGTCAAAACACCAACAACCATGTATAGAAACTAGTGAAACAACACTCACAGAAGCCAAACAACAAAAAGTGATAGAAAAAGTGGCAAAAGACGATAAAAGAAAAACTCACCAAAAAAAGCGACGACAATCGCACCGAAGGTTCCTTGACCTCCTTAGGAATGTTAGAGCTCCAATATCGAGTGTGCAAATGAACTCTAGAAACATCGATTAAATAGATTTGGATAATTTAGGGTTTATGACGTGCATGCCTAAAATCAAGGAAAAAGCGACACTTAGCAGAGGATTCTAAAAATAATGCAAGTTCCTCCTTTGGGATACTAAAAATAGATCATATTTTCTTGGGACAATTTTTTACTTTTTAACTTTTTTTTCCTTTTTAGAGAAACTTGCCATGCACACTACTAGGGTGCAGTTCTAAGGAACTAAGCAATTTTTCAACTCAGTGCACTACGCAATTTCTGAGCTCAATGAGGGTTGTGAAATTTCTCGTCTCAGTGTTGGGTTCCCCCCATGACTACGCAATTTCTGAGCTCAAGGCTCACTAGAAATTAAGACTATGTAATTCCCATCATCAAGGTTGCCTTCCCTCAGGAATTGCATATTTTTTGGAAGCAAGCCCATAACTGATGTGAGACCAAGGTTAGAGATCATCTTGTGACTTGGAAGAATAAGCTAAGTGAACAAACACAAGAAAAAATGAAAATGTAAGTCTCAATAAAAGCATGAATACTTGGATCACTCTGAGATGAGCTACTCTGGATAAGAAGGGAGGCTCCAAAATCGAAGCATAGGAAAAAAATTGGAGGGTGGTTGTAACCATTACAACATTGATGACACATTGGTATAACTCCAACTCTCTGCATGGATCTTGTCTCATGCAAAATAGATCTAACTCTTCTAGAAGTATTTTTCAGTTATTTTATTATCAGATTTTCTTCACTTAGATTGATTTAAAGATATATTCCCTACCATTCTCTTCATCGAAATCACACATACCAAGCCAAGTCAAACTGAGTTGTTTCGATTGGGGATGAGGAGTATATAAATGCATAAGTAAAATATATTTTCATAGTTTTAGTTTCATCTTTGGTGTTGCTCCGTTGCCAGCAGGCCTAGACAGTACCTTGATAGAGGCACTTCAAAAACACAAGCATTTCTTTTCTTCCAGAAAGCCTGGAAAGTACCCCAACGGAGTTACTTACTTCAACTCTCTATGAAAGAAGCCTTTCTCTTCTTTTTCCCTTTATTTCATTTTTCAGTTTTTCGGTTTTTATTTGTTCAAAGTATTGTGCATAGGAACTTATTTATTTCATGGGGTAGAACAAGCATCCCAACTTATTGAGAGCATAAGAGGTTTTTCCCTTAGAGACGGATATTTATATATACATCTGACATACTTGTTAAGGTTTTTCCCCCTCTCCTTACTCTACTTGACTTAGTTGAAAAATGTTAACTGAAAATAGAAGACCGATTAGAGTAGACAGTACTAGTTAAAAGTGAAAGCATCGAGATTTCACCATGACTCTCTCTGAAAGGAACATATTTTCCATCAGAGTATCATTGACTAGAAGAAATGAAATATTCACATAAATAGAGGGAATGGACAAATAACCAAGCGTTGATAGCAGCACAACTTCCTCTTGAACTTCACCTAGCTTTCCCAGAAGCCAAACACAATTTCATGCGGAAACTAACCTACAGTTGATAAGAAAACAAACAAAGGAAAGAAGCATGGTAAAGGAAAAAAAAAAAGTAAATAAAATAAAAGAAACACTACTTCTACTCCTAACCTAAATGGAGCATATTCCATTTATGTAAAGTGATACTTCTGTTGCATCCATCAACGCATTGGCTAGTGTTGGCATTATGATACATATGTTGTACTTAATGGCAATCCACTCACCTTAGATGATAAATTATAGTGCAGCAAAGTTATTTTCTGGTTCCGCAGGTGCATAGATCAAAAGATGTGGTCATCGGCAAGTTGTGCAGGAGAACCATTGAAAAGGTGTGGATATGTTCGCAGGTCTCCCGCACAAAAGGTGCGAACCTAAAGTTTACACACTTTCATGCAGAGAAAAGAGCACGCACATGGGAAATCTTATGGTTGGTTCATGATATTAGTCCGACAGTTTTTGATCCTATGGTTTTGGTCCGTGGTATTGCATCCAAAAGGGTTGAACCCAAGTATTGGGTCCGTGGTATTGTTTCTCAATGGTTTTGGTCCATGGTTTTGAGTGAGGCCTAGCCTATAAAAAGGAAAGGAGATCATTTGGCTAAATACAAGAGTTGAAAATCTTAAGAAGAGCAAGATCTAAATTTCTAATAATTGGTTAGTGAGACATAGTTGAATCTGAATCAAGGATAAACTGGAGCATTATAAGTTAGATCTACTAAAGAGTTGGGATCCCTTTGACGCAAGAACGGATCTGTGATTTTGAAAGTCTGAGGTATGTTTGAGAACTGATAAATTGTCTAAATCCGGATGTGCGCAGGAGCGGCAACGACGCAGTGCAGAGGTGCGCAGCACTAGAGAAGAAGCAGGTGTGAAGGTGTGAAAAAACAGAGAAGAAGCAGGTGTAGAGGTGCACAGTTGAATCGGCGAAGCAGGTGTGGAGGTGTGCTGAACAGTGGACAGTGCAGGTGCGGAGTTGTGCAGACTCGTCACGACAGAAGTGTGGATATCTGTGGATTTCCTTCGGTGCAATTGTGGACCTTTCCTGAAATATATTTTAGTTGTCTTTTATCTGTTTCTACAGAGATCTGGGTTTAAATTGGTGTCTAGTTACTGGTGTCATTTTCTGGTTAATGCATTCTAAGAAGTTATTTGTTTAAAGGAGATTGGGTGATGCACATGTACTTGATGTTTTGGATCCAGTTTGAAAATTTATGAAACGTGATCCCTGGAGGAAAGAGAAGGTAGTAGCCTTCTGTGGTCAGCACCTACGTACTAGTATCTTAGTTAGTACAAGAGCTAAGGGGGTTATAGCTGCCTTCCGGGAGAAGCTGGAAAACGAGAGAGGGTTGTAGTTCTCTGCAGGTTGCAGCTTGCGTACTGGAAAAGGAATGCACCAGTACAAAATCATTGTAAAAAGAAGTTTCTAATTGAAAGAAGATAGAGATGGTTTTCACCCACATTAGGTTTCCACCTTATATCTGGTGTTCTTTGGTGTGACTATCTATGTTTCTTGTTCTTGTTTATTATTATATGGTTCTAACATACAGATGAATTGTTAACATCTAAAGAATAAATTACATTAAAATTTGGAAGGTATATACAAGTTTCATTAGTCAGATCTGCAAGTGTTTATTTGAAAAGATTTGATAATACTAATTCACCCCCCCCCCCTTCTCAGTATTATTTCCAACAATTGGTACCAGAGCAGGTCCTTCAAAAGAAGCTTGATTGCTTGAAGGAAGATCTATCATCATGAGCAACTATGAGAGAGAAGCATCGATCAGGCCACCAATTTTTGATGGGACCAATTTCGTCTATGGGAAGGTAAGAGTCACTGCCTATCTTCAATATCTTTGTACAGAAGTCTAGGATGTCATAGATACAGGGTACACCTTTCCATCAGCAACTCCCACAAATCCGACTGAGAAGAAGCAGTTTGAAACAAATGCAAAGGTTGTCAATACTCTATTAGGATGTCTATCTCAATCAAAATTCATCAAGGTTATGCAGTATAAAACCACAAAAGAATATGGGACAGATCGTTCTGAGCTATGAAGGAGCATGAACAGGTACAAAGCGAAGCAAAAACTTCAACCCTCCAAAAATTTATATGAAAATCTCAGAATGTACAAAGATAGATGAAAGTGGGCTTAAAATATTTCCTACGAATAGATGAGATTGTTTAATTGTATGAAAAACTGGGTGAAGAAACTAAAGAGGTTTTGTGTGGTTGAGAAAAGGCTTCCAAGATCTTTGTCTCCTAAGTTTTGAATCAAAAGTTTCTTCAATAGAAGAAAAGGATAATCTAACAGAAAATTACCATGTCCACAGCTAACAACATCGATCTAAACTGCTTAACGAAATGAGGAAAGGAAGGACAAATCAGACAGGAGAGAAGCTGCAACTCAGCCTTCAGGCAAAGGAGGATTACTTTATGAGCAGGACATATGTTAAGAAGAGGAAATGAATCAAATTTTTTGTCAAGAACCTTCAACAGGGTGCTGGAAGATCAGAAGGTAAGTTACCTTCAAATGCTTTGCTTGTGGAAGAGTCGATCACTATGCTGCCAAGTGTCCTCATAAAGATAAGCTTGACAAAGGTAAGGAACCTGTTAGATGGAACAAGAAACAAAATGTAAGTAAGAAAAGCTATTACACTCATGAAGACAGTGATGGACTCTCAAATAGTGATGAAGATGAACGAGGTAATAATTATAAACTTTTAATCACTTTTGAAGATGATGATTTCATGGATGCTATAGATGAAGAAGGTCTTTATGAAGAGATTTCTAAACTCAAATTTTTTTTAGAAGAGAAAAATATGATTATTGATACTCTGCAATTTCAACTTGCTAAAAAAGAAAAACATCATGAAAAGTTAGAATGTGAAATTGTGGGACTCATAAAAGAGATTGAGAAAACAAAAGCTCTTAATCTTAGATTTACTAAAGGATCTGAAACTTTAGATGAGATTATTAAAGTGCAACGCTCACCACCAATCAAGACAGGTCTGGGATATAATGAAGAATCATCTCAAGTGCAGAAGCCTTCCACCTCCAAAAGTTATCTTGACGCAACAAGGAGAAGTGAAAAGGTTGACAATCAACTACAAAGGCACAATGTTTCCCACCAGGTAAATCAGGGACAATTTACCTCAAGAATTAACAAAGACTACCAGGTAAATCGAGGGCAATCTACTTTAAGGATGAACAGAAGCTACAACCAACCACGGGTAAAACCTTCTCAATTTGCCTCAAGAATGGATGTCAATAGAGACTACAATCATCTAACTGGTAGATATGATAATCACAAGAGTTTCTTCAATGGCCAATGTTTCTCTTGTCATAACTTTGGTCACAAAGCAACTCAATGTTTTGCTTATAAGACAATCATGACTAGAGAAGCTCAAAAACGAAGAAGCATGACTAGAATCACAAAAAGGACATACAATAACTTTTCTGCCCTTGAAAACAAAATTGAATGTTATATTTGTAACAACTTCGGTCATGAAGATTCTAAATGCAGGAGTAGGTTTTGGCAAACAACTCAGAAGGAACAAGTCTCAAGTGCCAAAACATGGAGAATGAAAGAACTGCAACTAGAAAGATGTGGTATAGCCTTATATGTGGAAGGGCAGGAAAACCAATGGTACATCGACAGTGGATGTTCAAAACATATGATGGGTGATAAGGAAAAACTTCAGTCATATAGTGCCTTAGAAAGGAGAAGAAGGTCTCATTTGAAAATGACACCCCTGCGCACATAAAAGGTAAAGGTTTTTTTCTGTTGAAAGAAAAGGTCAAAGCTGGAAATGTAATGTATGTTGATGGCTTAAAACATAATCTATTGAGTCAGATGTGCGATCAAGGAACTGAGGTAATATTTCGATCAAATGGATGTAGTGTTCATGATCTTGATACAGGAGAAACAGTAATCAAAGGCATAAGAACTCCAAATAATTTATACATATTCAAAGAAGGACAGCATCAATGCTATCTAAGCATGAATGATGAACACTGGCTATGGCACCGGAGATTAGGGCACCTAAGCTTCTCACAAATAAGGAAAGCATGCAAATACCAGGAAGTTCATGGTCTTCCAGACATTAGAATTCTAGACAATACAACATGCAAGTCATGTCAGTTTGGTAAGCAAACCAGAACTAACTTCCCTGAGAAGGAAGGATCAGCTAGCAGGCTACTTGAGCTTGTCCATACTGATGTATGTGGTCCGTCTAGGAAAAAGTCACCTCGGGGAGAATAATACTTTATATTATTCATTGATGACTATTCAGGGATGGTCTGGATAGGACTTATGAAGCACAAAGATGAAGCCTTCGAAAAATTCAAATCCTTCAAAGCTTTGGTTGAAAATGAATCAGATCACAAAATTAAATGCCTCAGATCTGATAGAGGTGGGGAGTTTACCTCAAATGAATTTTTTGATTTTTGTGAAAAACATGGAATAAGAAGAGAATTCTCTACAGCCGGGACTCCTCAACAAAATGGAGTAGTGGAAAGGATGAACAGAATGGTTCAACAATTGGCTTGTGCTATGCTTGATGAGTTTGGAACTCCCGCAACTTTCTGGGGTGAGGCCGCATTTGCTACAATTGTTATTCTCAACAAAACAAACGTCCAGGTGAACAACACTCAAACCCCTCATGAGCTCTGGTATGGTGAGACTCCTTCGGTAAAATATTTCAAAATTTTTGGAAGCAAATGCTATATCAAAAATACTGATGAACATCTTGGCAAGTTTGAAGCTAGAGCAGATGAAGGCATTCTCCTTGGTTACTCTCCCCACAGCAAAGCTTACAAGTGTTATAATAAAAGCCTTGGAAAAATTGTTGAAAGTATTGATGTAGTGATTGATGAAGAAGAAAATACTCCTAGGCAGGTAAGATCTGAAGATTTCAAAGATAAAGAGGACTATCCGTCAACATCAACTCATATTCATGATGAAGAAGAAGAAACCTATGAGGCACCAGAAGAACAGATAAGGATAGAAGAAAAGACTCCATCCAGGTACGTTTAGAAGAATCATCCAGAATCTCAGATTTTGGG
>APFE030369842.1:120849-136984 GCA_000404065.3 Pinus taeda
CCTAGCCTATAAAAAGGAAAGGAGATCATTTGGCTAAACACAGTTGAGTTGAAAATCTTAAGAAGAGAAAGATCTGAATTTCTGATAATCGGTTGGTGAGACATAGTTGAATCGGCGGAGCAGGTGCGGAGGTGCGCTGAACAGTAGACGGTGCAGGTGGGGAGTTGCGTAGACTCGTCACGGCAGAAGTGCGGATATCCGCAGGTTTCCTTCGGTGAAGTTGCAGACCTTTCTTGAAATATATTTTAGCTATCTTTTATCTGTTTCTGCAGAGATCTGGGTTAAATTGATGTCTGGTTACTGGTGTTATTTTCTGGTTACTGCATTCTGAGAAGTTATTTGTTTAAAGGAGATTGAGTGATGCACATGTACTTGATGTTTTGGATCCAGTTTGAAAATTTATGAAACGTGGTCCCCGGAAGAAAGAGAAGGTAGTAGCCTTTTGTAGGTCAGCACCTACGTACTAGTATCTTAGCTTGTACAAGAGCCAAGGGGATTGTAGCTCCCTTCCAGGAGAAGCTGGAAAACGAGAGAGGGTTGTAGCTTTCTACAGGTTATAGCCTACGTACTGGCAAAGGACTGCATTAGTACAAAATCATTGTAAAAAGAAGTTTCTTTGAAAGAAGATAGAGACATATTGCAACAGGTGGTTTTCACCCACATTGGGTTTCCACCTTATATCTGGTGTTCTTTGGTGTGACTATCTATGTTTCTTGTTCCTGTTTATTATTATATGGTTCTGACATACAGATAAATTATTAACATCTAAAGAATAAATTACATTAAAATCAGGAAGGTATATACAAGTTTCATTAGTCAGATCTGCAAGTGTATATTTGAAAAGGTTTGATAATACTGATTCACCCCCCCCCCCCTCTCATTATTATTTCCAACAGCTAGCCTATGTAGGTGAGGGAAGGGACGTCAAGAAAGATATACAAGCATACGAAAAGACAAGAAAGATAAGCCAATACAAACCAAAATGTTCGAAGTTTGAATGAACCTGCAAAGAAAATAAAAATGAAAAGTGCATGAAAGGCACTATGTGGATGTACCATGGTGTTCAAACACATTGTGATTCAAAGACATGCAGGCACAAATTATCGAACTTGAAAGACGAGCGAACATGAACAAAGAAGAAAAATCTCATTTTACAACAATGCTCACTATGTATGACTCCTCCAATGACTAAGTGATATGATCATGTGATACAGATCAAGGATACTAAATTTGTAAAATATATTGATTTTCAACGTTTACAACAGAGCGATGAGGAGCCTAGAAAGATTTAAAATTTTAACACATTTCTGATTAGAGGTGGAAATGACCTCAAGGCTATGAGAACCTGACATAACCATCAACTTGGGCTAAAGTGCCTCGATAGTTTGGGGAATTTCCAATTCATCAGAAGATGGATCATTGAAGACCGATGGATTAGAAAGATCGAGAGCAGAAGAATCAGAATTGTGATCAAATGAATGAATGAAAAGATCATGATAGCCACGGTCAGAAAGTTCAAGATCACGAATAGAGGCATCCTCATGATCTGACAAATCATAAAGAGAGGATGATGGAAAATGAGAAATTTCACCCTCTATGTTCCCAGAAAGGTAATACGAGATATTGGGGGGATCAGGAAAAAAATATTTGTCCTCTCTGCATTCAAATGAAAAACTAGCATTCCACGTGTTCTATGAATGGTTGAAATTAGTAGCATCAAAAACCAAATTTTCAAATGATTGAAGAGAGATGAAAAATTCATGGAAAATTGCAAGATAATGCGGAAGATTTGCGAATGGAAGGAGGTCATCCTTCACTGTAGGTTCTTGTTAAGACTCCCACATATACTCATCAAAAATGATATCGCAGGTTGCCTGTTCAACACCAACTCCATCCATAACTTGATCCTTATGAACATCATAAGAGAAATTTGAAATAGGTGAACACAACACATCACAATCTAGAGAATTAGAGGAACCAAAGGATGGAGGACAAGGAGATAGCACTTCAGCACAACCATCAGAGTCATAGTCCAAATCTGCACTAAAATTTTGAGTAAGTGGGGTAGGAGGAGATGGTGGTAGATCAACAGATGGATTCTCAACTTCCCTCACCTCAACCTATGGAACTAGAGTTGTTTGATGAGAAGGGGACGGAGGGTCACCTAGAATAGAAACCTTGTCCGTCTCAAATTTAGAAGCTCTAACACCGAGGTATGTTGGGATATTTTCAAAGGATTCTAACTCGTGTGGATTTTCCTAAATGTGAACCAAATATAGAAATTTATCTACCAAGAAAGACCAATCAACTTCATCTTCAGGAAATTCAGATAAGTAATGGATGAAACAATCGTGAAAATCCTGAATGGATTCATCAGGTTCTTTCTGTAAATTCAAAATTTTCTTATTAAGAGCTTTATGATCATATAGATCAAAAGCATGACATGACTCTATGGTAATTTTTTCTAAAGAGTGAATGGAGTCATTAGGAAATGTGTTAGACCTATCTCACACGCACCCTTCAAACGTAAGAATGAACAAGCTACAACCAACATCCTCACAGTGGATGTTGTACTTTATGCGGAAATAAAGATTTTGTGTGGTATATTCAAATAAGGTTGTTTCACCCTCACCATTGTATTTAAAATTGGATAAGTCATCAATAATTCTCGCTGGAAATTTGAGATTGTGTGTCTGGAAAAACATGTTAGGGTTATAATTTGGTGAGAAATCTTTAAATGAATGCAAAATTAAAAACAGACTTCAAGGGATTAGCTTGTCATTTGGCCCTCCTTCTAGTGCAATAAATGTTAATGGTGTTGGACCCGCCAACATTTAGGGGATCTCCCCGATATGAAGTCCCAACTAGACATTGCATTGTTTGGAGTAGGAGTCCCAGCAGTGGATGATAATGTTATTCCTTGATTGTGGAAATGCACAAAGGGAAGTATGATAACTTTGGGTGAGAGAAAGTGTGTGACCCTGCAGAGAGTCAAATACGATGCATGAAGGTTCCAACACACAAAGCCAAAAGGAAGTACACCCCTTGGAAGCCTGTAATAGTACGTAGCTTGAAAGGAGCACAAGAGACAAACAATATCACAAGCTAAGATGTGGAATAGTCCACAAGTTAAACTGATGAATTAATAGGACAACATGCATTCAACAAGATTCATACAAATGTAGATGAAATAGTTCATAAGCATATTAGCGTAAGTTAAATAACATACATTATAAATACAACAAGAATACTCCTACTATATTCACAACATATGCATGAAAGTGTGTTGTCACTGATTTTATTATTATAAGTGAAATTTCCATTCATGCATACACCATTGACGACCACTAGCCCCAATAGTGGAACATTACAATTAAGAACACCTTCTCCTCCAAGTAAGTATACTCACTCTACTCTACAGAGAAGCCAAGGATCTTCACAATACTCCCAAGCTCTTCATAAGCTAAATCCTAGCCAAAATATTGGCTCCCAAAATCCTCTTACATGAGTTATGAGGTTTTATTCATAACAAGAGGGGGTGACTCTTCAACTCCCCTTTGTGACCTTTGGACTACCCTCTTGACTCTTCAACTTCTTTACAAAAGGACACATTACATTACATGATGACTCTTCATATTCCAATATTGGGACTTGGAATTTCACTTACAACATAATTACAAATAATATTACATTTTACACTTGTACCCATATAAGACAAAATAGGGTAGAGACAACTTGAAAACCTAACAAGACACAACACTATGATGCTGGAGTTTGGGAGAAGTCTAGCACAACAACCTCCACTTGCTTCTTCTCGATCACATATTTTCCAAGCTTGATACTATTTTATGATGTCCCCAAACTTCATAACGATGTCTTGCTAGTAGAAAAATCTTGCCTCCACAACATCTGAGTACATTATCTCGGAACTTGTGTCCAATTCATTCTAAAGCATGAGAAGCATTGTTCTAACTTTCATAGTACCACGAATGAAATTCTGCATCTTTTTCTATTCAGCTTCAAGTCTTCCCTAGTGGCATTTTGTCTTAGCTTCTCCAAGAAATCTTTGAACTTTTTTTGGACTTGGTTCTTGGATTTGGCTTTGGTGAGGAAATCGACTAATGGGATATGGTGTGTTCTCACCAATACATCCAAACTACTGAACAACCATACATAGGAGGCATGAATGCTTCCAATGAATGAGGTGAGGTACTTGTTGTTCTGAATCAACATTCAAACCTATGCTTTCTCCAGCTCTTCATGTGGTTTTATTTTCTTCACTAATTCAAGTGATTCCCCTTTGTACTGCAATGTCCACTCTTACACAAAGGAAATGGCAGATTATATGTTTTTTAGAGTTTTAACAAACACTTTTCTCTATTGTTGTAAGCCATGAAAATAGATAAACTCTTTATGTACGAAGACAAACCTATCATAGAGTTTCAAAATGGTTTCTCTAAGTGTTGATACTTTAGCAACTATCATTGCTCTCATCTCCTCTAAGTAAACATGTGCAGAAATTGCATTGTTATGAAACAAGCTCACAAAAAGATAGAAAGATAGATCAACGCCTTAGAAATAGGCCTCTTTGAGGGGGAAACCTCCTTTACATTACGAAAATGAAAAATCCTTGGATGATACAAATGACAAGACCTCCTTTCTGTATATAGGAGTCTAAGGGGTCATAATATAATTAGAGCCGACATAACAATAATAATGTAAGGGCATAATAATAACAATAATGGCCTTCTATGGGGCACAATAATAACATAGTGGCCTTTTATGGGGCACAATAATAACAATATGGGGACTACATGGGCACAACAATATAATAAGGGGGTTGTACTAATAATAATAAGGGGGTTGTACTAATAATAATAGGGGGTTACACCAGTAGTATAGGGACCTAACATGCCCCTCTCCTTCAAAAAGTGTTGTCCTCAACGCTTGAGTAGTTCTTGATGCTTCTTTATAAAATTCTTGTCCTCCCATGTTGAATCTTTAGTGGGTAAGTTCTTCCACTTGACAAGATACTCTAAAATTGATTGATTTCGTAGTTGTTGGGTTCTTTTTTTTGTGACTGCTCCAAGCTCCAATATGATTTTTCCTTCCTCGTCAAGTTCTAGCAATATTGTTTGAACTGGGATCTTCTGCAACTTTTGAATGAGTGGCCACACTTATTCGTCCTTCTTCCATTCATCCCTTGCTTCGTTTATCCAATCTGGTTGGACAATAGAAATAGCACAAAACAATGCTTCCACATCCTCATCCTTTCTTGAGAGTGCATCTACAACAACATTTTGCTTCCCTTTTTTGTAGATTATTTCAAAGTCATAACCCAACATATTTTTGACCCATTTTTTATGTTCTTCTAAAGATAATATTTGTTCTAAAAAGTATTTAAGACTATCATGATCCATTTTTACCTTGAATTGTCTTCCCATTAGGTAAGGTCTCCATTTCTTAAGTGCATGTAGTATTGCCAACATTTCCTTCTCATAGATAGCTTGCTTGAGATGTAGCCGTAAAAATACCCAATCACCCACATCAAAACTTCTTTCACTACGATGTTGATATGCCTCATGTTTCATTCGATTCTGCACCAAAGTGCCATTATCCTTTAAATGTTGGAGAACTTGTTGCTGATGCTAGATGTGATCTTTCACTGCTTGAATATTTTTCTTCTTGATATTTCCTTCTATCTTGAGAGTTTGAGGGGTCGTAATATATTCCAATGCATTACAAGATATGGTTGGATTCATTTCTTGATGCTCGATGTGATCTTTCACTTCTTGAACATTTTTCTTCTTGATATCTCCTTCTATATTGATATTTTGAGGAGTGGTAATTCCATCCAATGCATTACAAGATATGTTTGGATCCATTTCTTCTTTATCGAAGTGATCTTTCACTTCTTGGACCTTTTTCTTCTTGATATGTCCTTCTATCTTGTGAGTTTGAGGAGTGGTAATTCTTGCTAATGCTTTATAAGATATGGTCGGATTCATTTATTTTTTTTCTGGGGTTTTTTCTTGGTGTATATCCTCTTCTTTTGATGTTTCTTGATCCTTTTCTTCCTCCTCTTCATAATATATGTAAAATAATTTCTTATCAGCACACTTATGACCTTTAGTGTATTTGTTATCACAATTGTGAAAAAGCCCTTTTTCTCTTTGGTCTTCTAATTGTTGTTGTGTAAACCTTGTAGGTTGTGGAAGGCTAGGAGAAAAAACACTTCCATAATTATAGTCATGAGTGGTGGGATTACTTGTTTCCATAATTTCGTTTTCAATTTTTCTTGACAAGCGGAATGCCTTCTCCAATGAATCAGGTTCCCAAAGACGAACCTCATGTTGAATGTTATCCTTTAAAGTGCCTATGAAGACATCAAACCTTTTCTTCTTTGGAATATCATTTACCCTTATATTCAATTTTTGAAAGTCCTCAATGTGCTCTGCCATTTAACCCTTTTGTTCGAGATTTAACAATTGGCTAAAGAAGGTGTTACTCTTTGTATCCTCATAATGTGCTAGCATTTCTTCTGTAAGAATTGACCAAGTGACAAGTGCTTTGCGAGAACAAAGCCCATTATACCATAAAAATTGATTTAGTTATAAATATAATAGGATGAGGGGATTCGTAGAAGCAATGGCTCCAGCACAACGATGGAGCATTCAAATGGATGACCTCGCTCTCAAATGGGTAGAAAAAAAATGACGAAATGAATCTAAGTGATCTAAACAAATGAGCCCACCAAGTGCTACGGGTGCATTATATAAAGACAAATGTGCATTTTATATCTGATCTATCCACCCATTAAACGCATTGACGTATATAAAAAACATACCTAATCATTGATGATCCACTAGTATTCGAAGTCTCTCCGCTCATAGCGATTCTCTGGATACATATGTACCTTTTGTAACAATTGAACCTCATGTAGATCAAACTATTGCTCCATCTGTAGTATCCAATTTACCGGATCCTTGCCATCAAAATTCCTCATATCGCCTTTTATTTATTTTAGGAGCTTGATCTTGAAATGACTATAACTCTATATTTTCAATTCTCCAAGTTTTGAAATTGTGTCTTATAGTAGCCCTCTGAGACCTCTTTCTAACCCTACAATTCTGATCAGAATTTGATTCTCCAAGAAAGAGTTATGCCCAATCTCCTAAGATGACATGATTATATAATGTTTCAGTAGAGCGAAATTGTACAATGTGCCACATGTAACTATTTCGACCTTCAGATCTAAAAAATATATACAAAAAACTACAATTTGTCCTCTTCTATAACTTCTTACAAAATTTCAATTTGTTGCTTAGAGAGAAAGTTATGATGATTTTCCCAAGGTCCTTGTTGGCCGGATAAATCGTTCTTGCGGACAAGATCGATCTCCCTAGTATCGAATGATATCTAGGAACAAAGAGCACAAGCAAATCTACTTTTCTCTAAACATGTTTCAATTCATAAATGAACACTAAGAGGTGTAACAGACCCTACCTCGGTCCAACGCTTATTTGTGGCAGTTTTATCCCAATAGCTCCAAGCAGTTCCTTTTTTATAACCTACATACACAAACAAACACACATCAAAGCATACCTACGTATAATAAAACATGTTCATTATGAAGATCAAGGAGCTCATAAAATAAACCATTATAGACAGTTTATTGATAAAAACAAACTTGATTATATTAACTTTATGAATAAAAGAACCTTACAACCTTTGCCTTGATGTTGCACAAGTTCTTTCCAGGGTCCATCAGGAGTCTCCTCTACTTTGACAAGCCTCACTCACTTCCCAAATGACATGAAAGGTATGTGATCTCTCCTCTCACAAGCTCAAAAAGGAAGTTTAGTTTCCAGCAGCATTTACCCTCAAGAATCTTCAGCTTTCAACCTCTTTTACAACCAGCCCAATGCATGAATTTATAGTGCAAATGGAGGAAGTTGCAGGTCCACCATTGAAGGGATAAGTTCCTCCTTCAATGGGATAAGCACCTCATATCATGGCATTAGATCCCTTAGTTATGGAATGGATGAACCAAGGTGGAGCGGACTTTCCAGCGCAATATTCCTTCTAGAAGTTTCTAGAAGTGACCCAAGATGAGTTTTTAAGAATGAACTCACGCCTTTTTAACTTTTACAGGGGTTCGCACCAATCACTTAACAAACAGAGTGGTCAGGTTCGCAGGAAACATGACCGTTGGGTGTGGCACCGCAGGCAATGCTAGGAGAAAGTGCGAAACCAGGATTTGAGATATTTTTAAGGTCTTTCTCCCATTTTCAAGGCTTGACATGAAGGGCTGAGGTTTAAGACTTGCAAAGGAGGTATGTATGAGTGTTGATGGACTCACACAAATTGTAGAAAGTCATGGTGACAATTTTTTGTGTAACAGTCCCCTGTTTAGAATATAATTTGGGAGTGCAAAAATCCTAACTTCCTCAGATTATATCTCTGAACATATAGAAAGACAATATATGAGATTTGGGTTCAAGGTTTAGGCTGATTTCTTCACAAATGGGTTTTTTTTTTTAGCTTCTGAAACTTCGTAGTGAAAAAGTTATAGCTAAAATGCCACGATGACTTGTTTGGAGTAGCGAAACCCTAGAATCCAAAGCTCCGATACCAAATGTTATGAAACTAGCTCACAAAAAGATAGAAAAGATAGATCAATGCCTTAGAAATAAGCTTCTTCGAGGGGGAAACCTCCTTTACATTACACAAATGAACAATTCTTGGATGATACAAATCACAAGACCTCCTTTCTATATATAGGAGCCTAGGGGGTCATAATATAATCAGAGTCAACGTAAAAATAATATTGTAAGGGCACAATAGTAAGAATAATTGGCTTCTATGGGCAATAATAATAATAATATGGGGACTACATGGGCACAATGATATAATAAGGGGCTTGTACTAATAACAATAAGGGGTTACACTAGTAGTATAGGGACCTAACATGCATTTTGCACTACTACTAGGAGTTGTTCTGCCTATTTCCTAGTAGCCTACAAGTTTTGTGCCAGTTTTTCATTCTCAATCATCAGATATTAGACATTTTATCTCGTTTCTCCTGCATAGGACAATTTGGCTTCGTCAATGGAATTTTCATGCTTCCTAGTATCTGAGACTATCACCCTTTCTCTAATTAATGTAGGTGATGTTTGATCATCCATAAAGTGATTTCACCGTGCTTGAACAATCCTCCTTTGAAACTCATCGAATGATAGATTTTACACATCCATTATTGAATCATCATCAAGAAGAACAACATCCCCTTGCTCGCTCAGGGCTTGCACTGTTGCTGGAGTTGGTGGAGATTGTGAGATGACCTTTGGTGCTCTTGGCATCAAATCAACAATTTCATTCTGCAGTTCCTATTCCATTTCCATTTCAATCACTTAAATAAATTACTCAATATGTTGAGCAAGCTTTTGATCCTGCATCTATTAACCTTCCTCCTCAGATTCTATTTTTTCTTTTTCCTGCTCTTAAAATTGTATCGATGTTATTTCCTCTATCATCACACATTTATGTTTTTCTTCTTCCTGCTTATGCTTTTCTTCTCGTTATTTCCTCCTCAACTCTTGTTCTTCCTTCATAGTCTGCTCTATCTCCTGCAACTTCAATTCTGCTTCCTACAACCTATGATTTTCTCTCTTCCTCTACTCTTCTCTCTACATCCTTTGCTTCCTCTTTGCATCTACTTCCAAATTTTATTTCATAATAATAGGATTTTCTTTAATTTTGCATATTTGTTCTCCCTGTGTAGTGTCAGAAATATTCCTCTTTCCCTTGTCTTGCACGGAATTGCTACCTTATGTTGTTGCTTCTAGAGTTGTTGTCATCAGTAGAGCAGCATGTTAAGTCCCTGCTAAACTGACTGGCTCATTGAGTCTGGAGGAATTGTAGTAGTACCTTCAAGGATCCTCTTTTGACCAATGAAATGCCTCGTCGATCCACAAAAAGTAAACTCTCGTACAGTGGTCCTTGAAAATACTATGGGGATCATATGGATTAAAGTCCTCAGTGTTGAATTCAAATTTCACTATCTCCTTAGCCTCGACAATTGTTAATTTCAATTTCTTTATCTCATAGAATCCAATCTGCAAAGGAAGAGTGGGTCATGGTGCTTTCTTCCTCCTGTGCAACACTGCTGACAACCCTGTGTTGAAATGGTATGATACTTCTTGTTGGAGAGGTAAATCCCCTCTACGGATAGAGGTGATCCCTACTAGCCCAAAGGGGTCTAGCAACAATCAAACAATGCTACACTGCAGGTTCCTAGTTGTAATTAACAAGTGGGTAAAAGAAACCTACTTGGATTCCAATGCTATGTTTGTCGAAGAGATGATCCTCTCGCTCCTTTGCTCTAGCCGATCACAGTTCTCTATCCTTGCGGATGGACACCTGGACAAGCAAATGAGAGCAAACACGGGCGTAAAATCTACTAACAACAACTATGTATCAGTCAGGAAGGATACAATTTACATTAATCTCATAGACAAATGGAAATGGAACCATAAGAGTAGTCATCTATCTTTATTAATCATAAAATAGAGTAAGGTACAACCGAAGTCCTGACGCTGAGTCCTTCTCTAGAGGGTTCAGCCAACATGTCTTCCAAGCATTCACCTTTGAAGCAAATCTCCCAAGTCAAAGAGGTCTCTCTCTCACATATAAGGCAACAAGCTCATAACCTTCCTCAAGCTCAAAAGAAATCCTCACACAACACACCAAATGCCTACAAAGAGCAGCACTAATGCACTAAGAATTCCTCAATCAATGTCTATATGTTCCAAAACTAGCTGCTCATGGGCAATGGAGGAGGCTTATAAAGGAAAAGGAGTCTCCATGAATAGGCAAAGGATGAGCTTTCCCCCAAGATAAGTGGATGATCAGTCGAACAAACATGCCAGAGAAAGGATGGCGACCTCAACAATGCTAACAGCCAAGCCTGGAGTCATCTGGAAGGTTGGCTGTTAGAACAAATTCGCCCAAACAGGATCAGCGCGAGTGAGACACTGGGCTGGCGCGCTGACATCGCAGATCAACTATAGAGGAGGTCTGGTCAGCGCCAATGAATAGAAACGGAGGGCGCGCTGTCCGTAAAATTGGACCAGCGTGGAAAACACGTGTGCTTCCGCGCTGGCAGCGCATCAGTTACACTAGCCTCCGCCTGTCAGCACGATTATTTAATGAACAGCCGCGATGATTCAATTAACTTAGGCAAAGAGGGTTTTTAGCCATTTCAGGGAGCATGAGCTTAGGTGAATGTGGTTTCATAGCACATTAGGGAGACTGACATGATGGAAGTGACATTTTACTGTGTAACAGATGCCCCCTAAAGCATGAAGCCCGAGAGAGTGGGAGGGGTGAAATGCTTTACAAGACTGCTGGGCTGGAGCACCACCAGGGAGAACCTGTAGGCAGATACAACTGATATTTCAATTACATGTAGTCTAGGCATGGGCGCAGCCATCCAAAAGACATACGAAGAAAGGTCTATGGCGTGGACGTAGCCACCCAGCTGAAAAGACCATAATGATAAGAGGTATGGTCGCAGCCATCCATTGATGAGTCATG
The DNA here is from genome assembly GCA_000404065.3 of Pinus taeda. Taxonomy (NCBI): domain Eukaryota; kingdom Viridiplantae; phylum Streptophyta; class Pinopsida; order Pinales; family Pinaceae; genus Pinus; species Pinus taeda. The sequence goes on from APFE030369842.1 coordinate 132,448, forward strand.
TAATGATGTCCCACAAAATCGCAACATAGTCCACGATGGACTGGAACCAGGGTCTTGCACTCCATCCAAACCCGAACAAAGTACAAGTTCAAACATGTGAATATACGTGTCGAAGTCGAACATGCTTGAACATCGTCTGATTACCAGCCAATGATGGAAGCTATTAACAGACACTTGAGGGGCCACCAATGATGACGACGGTCCTCAAGGTACTATAGGTACAATCCATAGCATGTGAATGAATGAGCCGGTGTCGAACACCCGCGGAGTCATCCGATCGGAGGCCAATGATGAAAACCTCGCGTCGAACACGAAGAACCTGCCATTGAGGCATGCAGGCTCTAAAGTACCTGAAGGGAGTCTCTAGGTCACTCCTGGATAATGAGCTGAAGTCGACAGGAAGTGATTTTTATCGAAGGTGGGCCATAGTGTTTCCCACATCATCGACGCGAGACGGGAAGAGACAAGTTTGTTTTGTGTGAAATATCAGAGGGAGGTTATACTTGCAGAGGTAACTTCTCTTGAACATATCAGCGGCCAACGACGGATTTGGCAGTATTGGGGGTCAAATGATCAGAGGTCGTAATGAAAGGCAATGAGCAGATGATGGCCAAACGGATACCCCAAACCCATGGAGGCCAAAAGTGAAGCGAGATGAGATTGTGTCCACCCAGACACGAATGCAAACATGCCATGTTCAAGAGCGACATACTGCCGATGACGACGATTATGGTTCCTTTATTTCCCCCACCATTTCTGGCGAGTACCCCGATTATTTTTGGTTGACAAGCTTGACGGGGATAGCATATGCTTGGGAAGTGTCATTTTGACGGAGCTCGATGTCATTCAGTTTTAACGAGTCTGACAAAGGAAGAACTCGGCACCTTTCCATGTTTAGAGAGTTTGAAAAGACAGCTGAAAAGGAAACTCCACGGGGCGCTTTTTCGTAAAGTTGTGCCTCTCGAGCGCGAAAAAGTATAAAACGATGCCAGAAAGAACCGCCCGATCATTACGACTGAGGAGTAATTTTCATAAATAGTGACATCGACCCGAAAAATTAAAAAAGCAATCGATACCACGTCGTTTTAGAACCGATAACGAGCGCGAAACGACAAACACCTGGTAATCTTTGTTATTTTAAACGGTCGAAAAAGAGCTTTAAAATGACCGCCTCTCGTTCCTTTAGATGAGCTGAGAGGAGGCTCGGCAATCTTTTCTCTTTTTATGTCGGAAAAGAGCTTAACGACGACATTTTTTCGAATCAAGTGTATACGAACCCACCATGATTTTGCCGGTTCTGAGGACCTGCACAAGACAAATATCCGCGTAAACCTGTTCGATATGTTGAAAAATCATAATAAAACATGTACTAATCACATCTAGATTGAATCCATGGCAAAACTATAGTAAAAACCCACATTTATAAGGATTTTTAGTCAAATTTAGAAATTTTACTATAAATAGGAGGTTTGTAAAATCATTTTTACCATTTTACCATTGGAGCTCTGAAGAACGTTGAAATACTACAAAGTGCACGCTGCTGATTCTTCCTCATCTGGACGCTGATTTCCCGGCCGTTGATTCTAGGTAGGTTCCTCTTGTCCTGCGCTTCATTTTAGTTATGTTTCTATGCAAATCCACCGTGGGATTTGGCCATTTGGCCGCGGTCAGCGCGGATTTCCCTATCGGGTCTGCGCTGATCGGGTTTTCCAACACGCACCACCTTCTGGGTCAGCACAGAAAACCCGTGTCCTTTCGCGCTGACCCAGAGAAAAACACACTGGCGGCCATTTCCAGCGCGACTGTTTTAGAAACAATCGCGCTGGCACCGTGACATATAAATTTTTCAAATTTAATTGCTATTTTTCACATGCAGGCTTCTAAATGAGTTTTGGGTGACTTTGCAGGGAATTATGGCTTTTACATGGCAGGAGAGGGACCATGATAACGCTGATATCGCCGCATTTTCTGATGCTAGATGCCGCAATGCAATGCAGGCATGCGGTTTGATGAAATTCTTCCTCACTCCGCGGTTGAGAGCTCAGCTGGACTTGCTGGAGCTGCTGATTAGAGCATGGAACCCAGTGGATGGGAAATTCACCATCCGGGGTCGAGACATTGAGTTCGACTCCACTGATATTTATTTTTTGACTGGGTTGTCTCGCCGAGGCGCGATGCCCATTCTGGAGGGGCAACGTCCTAGCGGCGAGACGCTAGATCAGATGATGGCTCGTGTCCGCCCACAGGAGGTCAAGACACGAAGTGGGAAATGCAGTATCCCGTCGGTGGGTGTCGGTGAGCGTGCCGACATAGTACTCTGTACCATACTTTTCCTGGTTACGCGGGCAGCAGGGAGCCTGGTGAACCATGAGGCCTCAAAGGCCAACCTCTTGCTCGCTCTAGACTGCTTACAGCCCACGATCTTTAACTGGGCGGCGATTGTGACAAACAACATGAAGAGGCAGCTGAACAAATGTCGACGTGGAGAGTCGAAACAGTTCGGCTATGGTTCTCTTCTGCTTCCACTGATGTTCGAGCGGGTGTCGGCCCTCCGGCTGCAGACCATGGTACTAGACCCGCCGCGTAATGCGCAGGAGACGAGGGCCACCAAGTGGTCTCGGGTCATGCCTCGTGGAGGTGGTGGACGTTCAGTGTCCTGGGGCATCTGCTTCAGAGAGTGGCTAGAGAGCCAGGTCATTTTCGTCGAGGACTGGCCGTATGCCGGTATCGACTTCCGTGGCGACCCAGACATGCCGCTGCTTGCAGGAGAGCAGTGGGATGACAGAGGTATGACACTTGATCTTTTTTATTTTCATTTATGATGTTTTTGTATTTTTCATGTACATGTCTTAATATATGCTCATACTATGCAGATGTGGGACCTGTGAGACCCCTCGGCCTAGCACCAGAGGCACGGAGGGCAGATCAGGGTGTCGGCGCCTTGGCCTTGGCTCCAGTAGGAGGGGACTAGGTGGAGATAGTGATCCACAACCTGGAGGGGTTGTTAGCAGGAGTTCCAGACTACCAGGGGATCAAGGAGGTCCCCTTGGCCGCACAGATCCACACAGTGGGTGTGGAACCCAGGATGCACCACTTATTGAGGCGGGTGGCACGAGCGGTGGCATGCTACAGAGAGCATAACCCACCACAGTAGTCGCCTAGGTTTTATTTCCACTGTTGTTTTGAGAGACACACGTCTCGGTTGTAGTGAGAATGTTTGAGACATATACATTTATTTTTTGAGCGCCTTAGTGTGCCACATGATATATATATATACATGGTGTTTTTTATTGTATCTTATGCTTCTTATGTTTATGAATTTACATGTTTCGCAAATGTCTGTCTAATACATAGTTAGCCAATGCATCAGTTACAGCATTAAGTCTTCTTGGAATGTGATGATAAGTAATGTAATCAAAATCTCTTTCCAATAACTTAACACATAAATACAACCTTAATATGCGATGGTCTCTGATGGAATATTGTCCATTGAGTTGGTGAACTACAAGCTGTGAATCCAAGTTTACAAGCAATGAGCGGATTCCGAGGTTAATCGCCTCGGCCAATAATTCAATTACAGAACTATATTCAGCTACATTGTTCGTAGTGCAACCTAGACACACCCCTTGGATGTCTACCAATTCACCATGAGGATCGTAGATCACCCATGCCGCAGATGACAGATTGCGAGTGTTGCGGGAAGCACCATCAGCGAAACCAACGTAAGGTGATCCAGACATCTGTTCAGAAGCAAAAGACACAATAAGCAGCGATCACGCCGGCTCACTAAGACAAAAATCAAAACAAACACGCACACACACAAAACACACTGAAAAATGCATATGCATGTAAAAATAAATGAAAGAGTGCCTGGACTCAGGCGTAATATTTTTTAAGATATAGCCCATTACGGGACCGGTCCAGGGGATTGCCTTCATAATCGATCAGCTCGTAGGCACCTTTTTGCAGGATTCTTTTTACAATGTAGGGCCCATGCCATATTGGCTTGAGTTTGCCTGCTCCTAGCTTATCACTAGCCTGATCGTAGAGCAGCACCAAGTCACCTTCAACGAAAGAGCGAGGATTAACCGAATTGTCGAAGTGAGTTTTCACTCGCTTCTTTTGAGCTTCTATAGCAAGGGAGGCTAGACGGCGTGTCTCATCTAGTCTTTCCAGGTACATAAGCCGCTCTTCTGCAGGGGTAGTCTCGGGAAGTAACTCGACGGCTAACTTAAGTGAAGGAATCTCGCACTCAATTGGAAGGGTTGCCTCTAGCCCATATACGAGCTGAAAAGGGGTGAAGCCGGTGGCATCCTTCACGGAGGTCCGGTAGGCCCACAAAGCAGAAAACAACATTAAATGCCAATTAGACTTGTGCATGCCAACGGTTCTCTGAAGCATCGTGACCAAGACTTTGTTCACGGCTTCAACCTGACCGTTGGCCTAAGGATAGTATGGCGATGAACTATCATGCCTAAGTCCAAGTTGGGTTGTCAATTCGACCATCATGTGATTACGGAAATGCTTTCCGTGATCA
>APFE030369853.1:0-10830 GCA_000404065.3 Pinus taeda
CTAACCCCCCGGTTCACTACGTAGGTTAGTCGTGGAAAGAATATAACAAAACCCAACACACTGACCAATGATCTAAGCCCCTATAAGGGAGAAGATTGGCTTCCATATCCATCCCTTGCATCAATAAATCCTTTGATATCAAGAATTTGTCCAAACTTTGCTCTAGGTGGATATTTGTGGCCAACCACCTATTCCACCTAGACCTCTAGTCAATTTCATAAGTTTCCTTGATGATAACATAATTTATTATTTTTAGCAATTTTTTAGGTCTTGAAATTTAGAAGCTAGTTTGACCCCCTAAACTATGGGTTTTTAAGGTCTGCCGGAAGCCTTTCCCTAACCTATGTGCCTACCACAAATCTTGTAGTACTCAGGTAAATATTTCTAACGAGGTATCATACACACCGAATAGAGATCATATGACTAAGTTACGATCTCAGGAAGTTGGCTGACCAACTAACCCAATGGGGCCCACAAACTATTGGTGTTCCATTTCCTAGGATTAAGTTTTCGGTTGTTTAGTGTTTCCCATTGGTGTTAAATAATAGAAAGGTCCTTGAGCCTCATTGTAATATAGTTCAGAGGCATGTAGCCACCACATATCTTCTTAGAGATAAGCTACCATCGCTTGAGCTAGTTTATTTCCATTTGGTTTGTAAGCATATTTTAGTTCTTTGATATTAGTGAAATACATATTTATTTATACTGCATATTTGTGTTTATGTTTATATATGTATTTTTTTGCATTCCTACATTATTTTGGATCAATGGTATTAGGGTGGTCCAGTCTTTCTTTGTTTTTCTTTTCATGTACCCAACAAGGTCAGGGTATATGGAGTTAGGGCTCAAACTCGTTGAAACTTTGCAAGACGAGCCTAACAAAACCCAATGATATCCCATGGAAGAAGAAAATAAATATGAGAGAGAAGGAAATCCTTTCAAAATATTGCTTGAGGAAGCTCTCGAGTGACAGAGGAATGTGATGATGGATAAATTTTCCTAGATCCTTTAGTGGCTACCCAAAAGTGACACATATTTATCTAGCATCCGCTATGGAGGTGCCACTCCCTTTAAGGTAGAAGTCAACCTTCATATATCCATATTTGAAGGATAGATAGATATGGACACTGTAAATAAATGGTTAAATATGTCGGAGGGATATTTTTCGGTTCATGATTTTTCCAATCAGGAAAATATTACTTTTACACTCCACAAAGACTGGTGGGAAACTTATTGTGAGAAGAAGGAAGAGGGGGAACTGTCACTATTTTCAATTGCACTCACTTGGAATTCTTTATAAGATGCCATCAAGGAGCATTATTACCCTATCAGGAGCCATGAAGATAAATACATGAAGTGGACCATGTTGTGGCAGGGAAAGGACCAAGACGTGCCATAGTTCACAAATAATTTTCATACCCTTCGCACGTAGTTGGGTATCAAGGATTATGAGTGAAATATGTTAATCAAGTACCATGACTATCTACACAAATACATCCAATATGAGATCGAGTTCCTGGACATCTCCTTGCTTGGCTTCGTATATTGATACTCTGTCAAGATCAAGAAATAGAAGAATCAAGACTTTGGATTTGTCAATCCAAAGAAAGGGAAAGGCACCCCTAAACAACAAAAAAAGGACAAATCCAAGTTAGGGTGACCAAGGACTACTTATGAATCTACATACGAAGAGAAACACCATGAAGAAAAAGTAGTACATAGGAAAATGATGTGAGTTCCATGTTGGCTTGTTGGGGCCTGACCTAGGCTCAGCTTTAATGAGCCAAACAAATACCTATACTGATGGCCCTTTTGACAACAATCTATAGAGCATGGACCGAAGTCTCACTCAAAGCAGTATGGGGAGGTGTTGGAACCAGGTTTTCACACCCTTGAGATTTCTCAGTGGTTGATTTAGTCCAACTGTGAATACCTACATGCAGGTTACTCTGCACACTTCCCTGACCTATGGGTCCTTCACACCCTGTTATATTCGCCTTCGTGCAACCATAAACAAAGGTTGCGGGGCTTTCGCACTGCTGGAGCAATGATTTGCACTATTTCCCACAGTCACACTGTGCATATTACCTATCTTCTTATGGCAGTTAGTTATCTTCACGTAAACAGTTACCTTCTATTATATTTACTTAGCACATTTATATAAGTTCGCACAGTAAATAAACAATAAACTTGTAATTCATACCCAATATACTTCAATTCATAGAACAGGGAAAGATACATAGAAATATAGTAAAACTTCTCTTTATTAATGCTTTCAACTGGTTACAGACTCGACTTGCCCTGCACACTTAGCTGCAGACTACTAGGCCTTTGCACACTCAGCTGCAGAGCCTTCTCCTACTCTACGACCCAAAGACATGACTTACACTTCGACTCACTGCTTCATTGATTTCTTAGATTATCACTCCATGACGTTTTCTATACTTATAGCCTCACTCTATTTATACAATCCCATGGTCCATGGACCATGGGTAGATCTTTCAAACCAAAATTATATTACAAAAACAAGGTTGGACAACCCTATGACTCTATTATGACTTCACACTCTGCGCCCACAAATCACGGAGTCTTTATAATGGACTTAGTCAAAACGTGGGATTTAAGCCCCAAAACATGCCTTGGGGGGATCCCACATCCTGCCAAAAAGACATCGTGACTCACCCTCGAGTCACTCTATCAGTGCGAAGATCTTCGCGCAGAGATCCTCCAACTCTGCTCGGACAACTACAAGATCGACAGTGCACTCAGTGGCTGCCTGGTGAATATCCTGTACTCATTGTTTCGACACTGTGTTGTCAGAACTGCTTCTCTGGAATTGTTTCTACATCCCCTGCATCCACGTGAGCTTGCCTTCAATTGTTGCTATGATGATGAAGGCCTCATCGATCCAAGCTTGAGTGCGTGCCTTCAAAACTACTTCTCTGTGTCATGTTGTGTATACTTGCTCTTTGAGCACATTGGCCTACTGCATTTGCGAAAGCCTCTAAGTGAGGGCCACCATCTATACGGTCCCTTTGACATTGTCGTACTGCAGTTGTAGCTCATGCACCTTTGTTTCTAAGTGTTGAATGTTCGAGTCCTCCTACAGATTTGTGAGTACCTCGAATGATTCCTCCAACATTCTGGTGCAATCCCTTATTGCACTGTTGATCTCCCCGACGTAATGGTGTTGGCGCATTGTTCCCATACCTCTGTAGGAGTGGACGACTATGCCTTCAACCATAGCTATGCTATCCAAAGGTTCAACTCTAGCTCAACCTTGGTCATTTCTTCTCGCGTCTCATGTGCCCCTGCTGCTAATATTTGTATTCACACCTCTGCTAGTACTTCTGCTGGAATAGCTAGCTCAGGGACCATCTGGCAGGCTTCTTCTAGTACCTGCATCATTTGCTTGTTCTGAGACATGACCTCTTTGCGCTACAAGCTCAATTGCTCCATGTTTATCTTCTGCTCACTTAGCACCATCAACGGGCGACTCTCCCTAGCCTGTAGTTTTGTAGTAACCCCATCCTACAGGACATAGAGTGTCTCCCGCAAGTGCGCAACCATGTTGATCCCTATCCCCTCCAGTGTATTAATCGTAGCTCTATCTATCTCATTTACCATAACCAGTGCCCCTTCTGGCAGCACTATTATGTTGGTTGTATGAGTGTGCAACATTTTCTTGGCTGCGGCTGTCCCGATTGCGAGGCTGGTCAAGAGAGTACCAACCTGAAGAGCGCGCACGTACTCCTCCTAAATCTGTGGTCGGAGGGCCCCCAACACAATCTGATTCTCCTTCACAAAGTTCTAAAGGGCCTTTGTGGTGACGTTGTGCACTGTCTCTCTTATATCGTGCATATGCCACTCAGTAAGGGTGATCAAGGTTGATAGATAGCTTGGACGCTTTTACCTTCTTGTGTAGCCCTGTCCATTTTCTTGGGCGCTAGCGTTTCAATTGCGTTGACGCTATTTGTGGGTCCACATCACCCCTTCTCTATTACACACGAGGGCCAGAAGTCGCCTTCACTTTTTCAACTCCGCGTAACCGCTTGCGCAACTCCAATTCTATAACTCCTGTCACGGTCTTCTGCTTTGGCTTCATGAGCTATGCGGTCTCTAGGTGACGAAATTTCTCATGGTCAGTGAGATCCCAATCTTCAAACTTCAAGTTCAACACCTGTCCTAGGTGTGTGCCCTAAAAAATGATATCGTCTCGGAGGAGTGAAGTCTGCAGAGAGCTCTTGATCTCGTCGAGGTCCTTGGGAACTTTTTCCTTCCCCTTCTGTGGGGGGGCATATGCGGCAGCTTTTTTGGAGGATGTGCAACCTTGGTTTCTTCCTCCATGCCCTCATCGTCGTCCTCTCCAATGATGAAATCCTCAAGGTCTTCTTCGTCGTCATCAGTTTCCAAGTTAATCGCTTTCCCTTTTTCCTCCACGGTTAATCTGGCTCGCAGCAGGTTTCGAGGGGACACATGCACGAGAAGCATTGGTTGTTTATCTTTCATCGGTTTCAGTGTGCGAGGTGATTTAGTGATTTATGTAATACTCCTGGTGCCTTCAGGGGAATCTTCTATGGTTAGGGCCTGCATAGCTTCTTCGATGGTCACCTGTGTGATTTCCCTAGCTTCTTCAGATGCTGCCATCTCATTTGTCCAGAAATCTGTCAATTGTTCACTCAGGTGCTCAACCAATGCTCTCTAGAGGACAAACAGGTCACGGTTCGGGATACTCAGGGCACATGACAACTTAATTCACAAATGACCAAGTGTTGTTTTCATGGTAACTGTTTATAATTTATAACACATTTTGAATATGAATTCGACCATTCCCCCCAAATCTAGTCCATTAATGCTCCCTTGGCAGAAGATTTTCCTAAATCTTGCATATAAAGCACTTCTTAAATGCCAACCGCCCATTATATTTGGTCTCAAGTCAAGCATCATATCATGAATAATGACTACAACAGTCACTTTCCAGAAAACTCGCGTGGCAGCGCAACCCCCCTTCTGGAGTTATGGGCCTTGTGAAACTTTTCTCCTGCGCCCAGCTCCAACATCGCGCAACTCTCGGGCATAGTAGTTTATAGTCCTGCACCTCATTTCAACTACCTCAAGTGCTAAAGCTGTACTTCCCACAACTAGTCAGGTGGTTGTGCCACCTATATAGGGTTCCAACCGGTCATCCATCACTTTCCCTGGAACAAATCCGTCTTTTTCTTTTATTGTTTGTGTCACACACTTCACCATCTGCATGGCACCACCATGGGTGGGATCCCTTTACTAATATACGGTCCAATCCAAGGCATCAAGCTAATCGACTCTCGGTGGTAGTCCCTAAATTTGTCAACATAGTCATGCACACCCTGTTTTATCATTCTGATTTTCTTGTCAAGAAAATCCTTCTATATTTATTCCTCAAGCTTCTTGACTTCTGCTTCCACCAGAGTGCTTTTCTTCCTTAACCACACTCTTTCTTTCATGAGTTCTTGGAGCCTCATATCACCCTGTTAGATTGGCATTCTTCTTTGTTCAGCTACGCTATCCCTCCTTCCAAAGCTCCGTGAGTTGTCATATCCATCGGTGCTGCTATGCATGGACTAGGCATATTATCCTCTATTGAGACTACAATTTTAGCTCCATATTTCAGCCTCGGAGGTGTATGCCCCACTAGTTTCTTGCACATTATCCTGTAAGCCCACAAAACTACTGGTACTCACAGGTCCCAGTCCCTCCGTTGTGCATTATATATCTTGTTTAGTGCTTCGCACACTCTGCTAAAGGCTTCAGCGTGGATATCCTTCTGCACAGTCATACTTTCCACACTCTGTCATCCCAACTAGAGGGACCATTCATGAAATTTCCTTGCCCACACATGTGTATTGACCGTGTTCCAACTATTCCGTTTGGCCTTCTTGTCTGTTAATCATGCATGGGGCTTCCCAAAATGCATGTGCATCAAGCTCCTACACATTGGATTCTGGCGAAGAGATAGAACGATGGAAGAACCGGTTACACGAGGTAACCACGCTAAACTGTAACAAGATGACAAGATCGTTGCACTACATATCGACAGAGGTGAGGGATGTACCTACTTGTGATGGGTTAAGTGAGGTAGATACTTTCTTGAATAGATTTGAAAGGGAGGTGTCAGAACAACAACAGTTCGAGGCCTTGAAATGGGTACTGTGCACTATGCCCGTGAGGTGGTGGGGTACACACCAAGGAAGATTTGAGAACATGGCGTGAAAGCTCCTGCACTTTCTTCATTTCTATAAATTCTTCCAATTCACGTAGTCTGGAACATCAATGTATTCACATAATCCACTTTTCACACAGTAGCATTTTAATCCAAGTGTTCAAAGATTTAACATACTTACCTCACAGTTCTTTGAGAAAGTGTTGTTCTACCTCACTATAGCTAAGTAAAGTATCTATCGTGAACTTAGTAGTGAATCCTCCTATAATTTGATAGAGCCAGTGATCAACAATGCATGTCATCTTATCCTCTGATGCTTCCAATCTGCGCACCAACTCGGGGGTCCACACAATAGGACTGTCGAGCTTGCACCTTCCTTAGCTATCTGCTAACTTCGCAATCCACTTGTACAACTCAGTAGGGAAAGGTGAGAAGAAAATTTTGTGGATCTTTGTGTACAGTTAACAGTCTAACCTCTCTTCTTTTAATAGCCGTGAATTCCTATTCTCATACGTCGTGAACTTGTGAATTCTCTTGTCCAACCAACCTTCAATTTCTTTCTTAGTTGGATTCCAATGATACGACATCAGAAATCTCTATACAGATTCCGGTCCCATCAATGGAACCATTTGTTGGCTTGTTGGGGCTTGACCCAAGTTTGAAGTTACTTAGCCAAACAAATCACTGTACTGCTAGCCCTTTCAACAACATTCTGTGGAGTGTGGACTAAAGTCTCACTCGAAGCAGTGTGGGTGGGTGCTAGAACTAGGCTTCCGCACCCTTGAGATGTATGAGGGGTTGGTTTAGTCCAACTATGAATACCTATGCACAGATTACTCCACACACTTCACTGACTCGTGTGGCCTTCACGCCGTGTTATATTCGCCTTTCCGTAACCCTAACCAGGGGCTGTGGGTCTTTCGCGCTACTGGAGCGATGATCTGCATTGTTTCACCAAGTAACACCGTAGATCTTACCTATCGTCTTATAAAAGTTAGTTATCTTCGAGTAAATAGTTACCTTCTCTTATATTTACTTACTCAACACATTTATATAAGTTCGTGGACTAAATCAATAGTAAAATTGCAATTCACACCGAATATACTTCAATGCATAAAATAGGAAAAGATACACAGAAATATGGTAAAACTTCACTTTATTAATGCTTTCAACCGGTTACAGACTCGACCTGCCCTATGCACTCGGCTGTAGAGACTTCTCCTATGCTAAAACCCAAAGACACGATTTACACTTTGACTCACTGCTTCATTGATTTCTTAGATGATCACTCCATGATGTTTTCTATACTTAGAGCCTTGCTCTATATATACAATCCCATGGTCCACAGACCATGGGTAGATCTTTCAAACCAACTGTTGGGCAATTTATTGGGCTTAAATTGCTGCATTAAATTATCGACCAGGGAAACTCGTAAGCTTGTGATGATGCCAACAATATATATGCAAGAGTAGGCAACTAACTCTATGTCTAGTGAAATTATTTACGATTCAATATAATATGCAAGGGAAGAGGCTCCTAACTAAGGAGATCTTGGTTGTCCCTCCCTACAGTATCGTAGAGAAATCATTGATTACATAAAACTCAAAACTTGGAATGCAAACAAGAGAATGAACTTTAATTGTTGTTCAAATTCAAAGAGAGAGAAAGACTAACTTAGTCTCTTGATTTTCCTCTCATGTACTAATCCAAACTAAACTAAGATTCATCCATAAGCGTAGAAAATGAAATAACTTGAAACATAAAAAAAAAAAGATGAATTTCAATTATCATACAAATAAAATAGAGAGAGAGCCTAACTTCGACTCTTGGTTGTCCTCTCATATGCTGATAGGACTCTAATTTATAACTCATTCATCAATCACAAACTAATCCTCAAACTTCTAAGCAATTAAATGAAATATCATCTAATATGAAATAACATGTTCCTTTGCTCCTTCTAGAGTGAGCTCAATTCTCCTAAGAACAAAGTGACAAGCCATTCCATATACTACATTAAGGTAACTTATATCTAAAACTACATAATAGAAATATATGTACAACTTATATCTAAAACTACATAATGGAAATATATGTAAAAAAAAGCTTTATTCTATTCCATCATAAGTTGGAGACATGCTCCAAGAGTCCTCCTCATGGAATGGAGGAGGTACTCTTATTTATACAAAAGCTATGATAACAACCTCATAAATGTAGACCCACTATTCTCTCCTTTGACCCACATATTTCTTAACCAATGGTGACACATAACCCTATCTTCCATGATCTGCTCCATGAGGTCCATGATCTTCTCCATGAGGTTCACGATCTTCTCAAATTCGAATTTGAGCATAGAGTGCCACATAAGAATGCCTTGGAAGCTTCCTTTGTACCTACACATGTCAACAAACTCATTCTAATTGTTAGGTATAAGTATAAGCATATAATTTTCTAAAGTTTAGCCATAAATCCACTTAAAAATGTTAAGAATTAATAAACTTTGGAAAAGCATAATTATAACCCAATAATGAGGTAAATGTAATGATGTGGAGGTGGAATGGAGGTGACATGAAGGTGACATGAAGGTAAAATGTGAAGACATTGGTGAATAATGGAGTGAAAATAAGGACTATTTTGAGGCCCAACATACCCCCAAACTAAAGGTATTGTATGTCCTCATGCAATCTATTACATTAGTTTTTGGTACTTGAGCTTTGGCTTAAGCTCTGCATGATATCAATTACTTAACTTTTGCAAAGCGTTATTTTGATGAACTACAACTTGGTTAGTTCTTGTGTTTCAACCATATTTTGTTTGTTGCGTTCAATGTATGATCCTTGAATATTGATAATGTGATTTTTATTGCAGAGTAGTTTTGTTGGAATGCATCATGGTTGGTTCTTGTGTAACAACCATGACTGTTTTGGCATCCAATTAACTTTTAAATACTTTTGACAAAGCCATTTGTATGCTCATGTAATAGTGAATATATTTTGAAGGTAAGTGGGTTTTAGAATGTGATATATGAATGTGGATGTTATATGAATGTGACAAAGCAAGTATGTAAATGTATCCTTCCCCTTAAACAAATGTTTTGGGGAGTTATGTGAAATGGGGAAAGGAAGGGGAAAGGAAGTGAAGTTTTTCCAAAAATTATTATTCTAACTTTTCAAGGAATTTAATGGTTAAAAGTTAGAAAATATCATACCTTAACTTACCCTTCCAAAAATAGATGAGAGTCGTGCATGTGTTTCTGCAAAAACTGTTGTTCGTAGTCTTCTTTACTTGGTTGGGAAAATGGTGGTTGAAATCAAAAAAGAATCTTTTATTGTTGTCGCATCTTCTGTTGAATCTGTTGTTGGATCTTCTGCTGAATGTTCGGAATCTGCTGCTAAATGCGGCTAAAAATGTATAAGGCTTGGAAGGTATACAAAGTATAGAAGTTACATTTCTCTCCCAGCCTTATTTATTGACTTGTCCTCAAGTCAATAAAAGGAAATGACAAACTGATAAACGATGAAAGGAATTTGGCTTCATCTGCTACAAAATATGGGTCTGCAAGTCTTCAACGCTCGTTGGCACAAATCTTACTATGTGATTAAATGTGTCGATGTCAAACATAGCAAGAAGTGGTTGACTTAGTGGCCGTTAATGAATGCCCCTAGCCAACACAAGAGCTCCCACCATTGGTTCCAACGGGAGTCAGGATGCCTAACACATCTTTGTAGGTACGAATAAATTTGTCGTGGTGGAGTCACCTACAAGATCCAACGAACAAGGGATATTAATGTACTCCCATTGTTCATTGGCAAGAGTACTTGCCATTAAGGCATGCAAGCCTCTAGGTGTTTTTACAAATTTAATTAGACTCTAGGACTTTGAATCAATGATATCCATAGAAGCAGGGTTTTATTTTCGAAAATGAAGGGGAATGGTAATGACATGGAAAATGACAATAAGCTTGTAAGGAATGGATGTAAGGAAATGCATGGTGTATGAATAAGAACTCTTGTTGTGAAAAATGGATATGGAAATGTCATGCTTTATGGATTTACAATTGGTGGAATTCAAAATCTGCTTCAAAAAGAGAGGTGCAAGGTAGTGGTTGTGGAGTTGGATTTGTCTTTAGAATTTTTTCATGAATTTAGTCTTTGGAAGACCAATTGTCGTCACAATGTAATCTCCTTATGATCACTTGATTATCCTGTAACCTATAAAAAAACCTTGGCAGAAAGAAAACATAAGTGTGTTCTAGAAGAAATGGCCAGTTCCTTCATGATTCTTACGCAAAAATTTCATACAAAATAAAAACATATTAAGGACAATCAAAGTGTTGAAATTGACTTAATTAAAATCAATCCATTCTTAAAAATAACCATGAAAAGTAATACTCCCTGTTTGTGTCAGATGAAATATGCTTGGCAAAAAGATTGACATTAGAAAGATCTGTTGTGTGCTGCATATTAGTATGTTATATAAAAGCATTCAACATGAATATTTAATGCCAACTTGAAGCTATTGAAACAAGATAATCATCATTTATAGAATCCTCCAAATGTTTGAAATTTGTTTCCAAGTGTTCCATTATTTATTTTCAAACCTACATGAATTTTGTGAGAAATTTTTTTATTTTT
>APFE030369876.1:0-19888 GCA_000404065.3 Pinus taeda
ATTATTTAAATATTATTTTTCAAAAGGTAGTCATTACTTAATAATATTTGTTTTTAATATATGAATAAATTAATATCATAATTTAAATATTATTATTCAAATATAGCTATTACATGAAATTATGTCTTTACATTGCTTTCTATTTAAGCCTTTGCCATGGTCAGCCTCTTCATCTGAATGTGATAATAAATCACACTTGTTAATTCGAAATGCATTAGCGAAAAAATTATCTTATCTAATTTCTGCGAAAATACTTAAAATGCAACTTTTAAGAGTTCAATTTAATTTTTATTTTTTATTTTTAATTTAAAATAATATTCTACTAATTATTTTTTTTAAATAGTAAACTTTAAACTCAATCACCTACCTTAACTCTTTAAAAACAAAATGCATCTCCCGAAGGTTCAATTTGATTTTTTTTTCAAATTTAAAGTAATATTCCATTAAAAAAATAAATATATAAATATATATAGATATATTTAAATTATAACTCCTAATGTTATGGAAATGACACTCATTATTCTCATAAGATCGGTGGATTAAATTACAAACAGTCATTTTTAAAAGGACACAAGTTAAATGCGGAGGAGCGAAAAATAGTAAACCGGTTTCAAAAATCTGCAAGGAATTTTTCATTAAATAACAAATCTAAAACGATCACAGTGGGAGTCAAACCCAAGACCTTTTGATCCGAAGTCAAACGCGCTAATCTACTGCGCTATGCGGTCAGGGATGAACAGCGTCGCACTAGACAAATAAAAAATGTAGTTTAGCTATTATCGTAAATTGACTCTGGGTATGGTAATGCCGTCGCTTTCATTTCATAGGGTCTTTGCTAATATGAGTAAATTAATTTTGTTAAAAAACACGTTTAACTTTACATCGTACGATAAGTTTGTAAAAATACAATTGCTCTTTTTAATTAAAAACAAATTCTTCCATTCCCATTTTATAACGTCCACTTTTGTTCAATCAGGTAAGTATTGTTCCTTCCCACCACACACTTCATCATAAATTCCAAACCAAAGCTCACGCATCTTGGGCCTTGTCGAGTCCCTTGGCATGCACTTAATCTTAATGAACATTCAAGTCGCCAAAAAACTTGAGAGCCACTTGTCATCTTCGTGGGAAGGGGTGCTGAGTCACCTTTTCATTCACATAGAGGGTGCTCATTTCATAATTTATTTCTCTATTTCCCAATTGGTCTGTTTTGGCATTGTTTTGCCTATGAATATGCCATAATGTGATCTCCTTCACCACCTTTAGATGCATTCGGATCCGATTGAGGGAATTAAGAGTAAGGTAAGATGAAGGAGAGTTAGAATGAGTATGTTCCGAGGGCGTGAGTCACTGTCTCATTCACATAGAGGGTACTCACTTCATAGTTTATTGCTTTATTTTCTCACTGGTCTATTTTGGCATTGTTATTCCTATGAATGTGCTAGAATGAGATCTCTTTGTCTTTCACCGCTTTTAGATATATTTTGATCCAATTTAAGAGGGAATTGAGAGTAAGGTAAGAGGAGTTAGAATGAATATATTGAATGATGACTTTAAGTTTTTTATTATAGTCAATTTTTGGATGTGTAGAGAAAGTGCTAGAAGAATTCCTTAGAGAAGAACATAACTCTCCACTTTATTATTAGTGGCCTTGCCCAAACTCTATGAATAAGATAATTTAGTGTTTCCTCTAAGGCACACTAATGCCTTCCACCCCCACACCTACCACCCCCAGGTTCCTCTTTGGAACTCCATAAAAGCACAAAACATAACCCTTTTGGGAACCAAGTCATTGGGTGAACTCCTCTTGAGAGAGCCACAATTTCCAACTCTTGTTCCAAGAAGAAAGATGGGAGGAGAAGGACAAAGTCTTAATTTTGAGAACCAAATGTCTTCCATTTTGTCAAGGTGTTGGAAAGAAGGGATCTTTAGAGGCTTAAATTGAGTTTCTCTATCAAGAGGAAATGGTGCTTTTAACAACTACTTGGGGCAATGAATTAATTCCCTGGAAGATGACTCTATTGTAAGCTACCCAAATATTCCAACACAAATACTCGAGAAGAGATGTCCACATACATTTGAAATGAGGCTTTCCGATGAAGGATCCCATATAATAGTTAGGCTAACTGACAAATAATTGATGCAAATGTGTAGGGCGAATTAGATGAGGTGCCAGATCTTGGAAGGCTAAAGACATCACAATCTTTATAAATTTACAATCTAAAATTAAGTGAGCACTTGTTTCTGAACTTCCAAGTGCAAAGAGGACCATGACGGTCCATGTATTCTTCTTCTTCTCAAATTTTCTACTATGAGAAGTTCATCGTGAGCAAGAACCTGGAAAACAATATTGATCTTTGGGAACTTGTTAGGGTGCCAAATATGCTTCCAAATGCCAACTTTTAGAGGTGATCCCCTTCGAAAAGGAAGTGAGTCATAACCTTGCTTCATAGAATAATTTATGGTTCCCAAACCATGGGATTCCTCCTCATTAATATGTATGGGTGCATATCCAACAATACATGCTCCTAGTTTCCTAGCATTTGGTTGTAAATGGAGAGGGAGAGTGACAAATTTCCATCCTTTTCATGAGCCATCAGCTACTCAACATGAAATATCTTAAAGGGAGCTATTTTTACATATTTCTAGCCAATATCGTAGGGGAGAGAGGAAATTATTTTTTTCTAATGGAGGTCTCCCTATGATGTTTTTAGTCCATCAAT
The DNA here is from genome assembly GCA_000404065.3 of Pinus taeda. Lineage (NCBI taxonomy): Eukaryota > Viridiplantae > Streptophyta > Pinopsida > Pinales > Pinaceae > Pinus > Pinus taeda. The sequence continues at coordinate 2,724 of APFE030369876.1, forward strand.
TGATAGTTTTTCCATTCCCAAGTACCCACGATAGCTGAGACTTTAATAATGGGATCAATCAGCAAGGTAGCCTCTAGATTGGTGAGTCTCTTTTGTTCTAAACAAAATATTTGTTTTCCAATTTCCTCTTAGATATTTGCCCTGAAAAAATTTGCTTCCACTAGTCATAATTATTTGTGATAATTTGCCACATAAGGTTGGCACCAAGAGCTAGGTTCATCAAGGAAGGGGCCCAAACTTCTAAACCCCCATGGCTCAAAGGAATTTAGACCAATCCCTAATTAACTAGGTGGAATATTTTGAATTGGATTTCCCCATTGTCACATAAATTTTTTGATTTATTGAACCATTGCAAATCTAATTCCTACAAAAACAAGAATCACAGAGAATTGGAAAATGGGAAAAGAGGAAAGAACATATTTAATAAGGATGAGGTGCCCAAGTGGATTAAGCCAATGTGCTCTGCATTGGAAAAATTAGCCTTGAATCCGGAAATCAAAAGTTTCCAAGAAGAGTGGGGAAGGGCTTAATGGTGATGGGGATTACCAGGTATTTAAACTCAAATCGACCATCTTAGATCAAGAATTCAAGAGAGTGATGCAAAGTTGCCTAAGTGGTTCTATTAGTTTTCCATAAATACAATTAGGCCCAAACAAAGCTACACATGATCCTCTTAAACATAGGGTAAATTATAAGTGAAACACTCTCCAACAATAAAGTATCATTTGTGAAGCACCCTCTAGAATGATGTTGTCCACAATTTTACTTTTCCCCACAAAACCTTCTTGGTTCTCAGATATCATCAAAGAAATATGGGCTTTCAAGCAAGATGCAATGATTTTGAGATTATTTTATAAGAAGCATTGCATAATGAGATTGGTCAGAACTTGTAAGGTAGGGGGGGGGGTATTTACCTCTTTAGGAATGAGTGATAATAAAGTTGAGTTAATTTCACTTCCCTTTTTGAACCTCCATTCGACATAGTCAACCATCCTACAAAAATCAAATTTGATAATATGCCAATGTTTCAGGTAAAAAGGGAGAAGACAAACCATTTGGACCAGGGAGCTCATCAAGATCAATGGATAGGATCACGTCCCAAATTTCTTATTCTGTTGATGAATGCATTAACTTTTCATTATCCTCTTTTAGAGATGAGACTGGGGTGCTCCAACATAGTATCTACATCTTTCTGATGGATTGGGCCTTGTTCCAAAAATGAATCTCCAAAATAAAGGAGGGTATATTCTTTTATTTTATAATAGGAGCTTAATGATTCCCCATTCCACATAATAGATTTCACATTATTGTGTTATAGGTGCATCTTGGCTTGTTTATGGAAAACGTTAGTGTTTCGATCCCCACCATAGAACCACAAACTTCTATATTTTAGCCTTCAAATGTCATCTTTTGCATTATGAGCATTTTGCAGATAATATAATTTTTTCCTCATTTAATAGCTCCTAAGAAATCAACTCTTGCTCTAGCCATTGTTGAATCTTTTCTAGATTTTTTTGTGTGTGTAGTTATGTCCTTGTCTCTTGCTTTGAAATTTGCTTTAGCCTTGGTTTTTAAAGCTATTTTTGTTGCCTTGATTTTTTCTCCCAAATATACATAGGGGATCAAACCACCCATTAGCAATAGGTTTGGTAAACTATTTCACAGAATTCCAAAGCTTTGGACCATTGAGAGTTAAATCAAAATGGAAGAGGGCCATAATATTTTTGTGAATGGACAAATAAAACTATTGGTCTATGATCATAATTGCTTTAAGCTAATGATTGTGAAGAGAAGGAGACTCTTTGCTTAAGATAGTCATTGTGTACAAGATATCTATCCAACCTTGATGCAATGTGTTCAGGCCCCACCCTTTTGTTGCTCCAAGTATATTTTCCTTTATCTAGATTAATATCGATCATATCTTATATGGAGATGAAGTCCTTGATTCTTCCTCTAAATGGATCATGAACAAGGTTGCCTCCTTTTTTCTCCCATGGATGAAGAGTAGTATTGATCACTTTTTCTTGATATGCTGAAAGCATATGGGCATTGATCATATTGCATACCTTCCTGGTGGAGAGATGAAGAAGACAGAGCACAATCCAATGGAACAATTTTTGCTTCTTGATTAACATGAAGATTGAAGGAGGCCATAGTGTGCATAAACCTCTTGATGCTCCCCTTGAAATGACTTTAAAGACATTACATCCCCACCAAATACTATAGCTTGTGTGGAGGACTTCACGTTCCCCCAACTTTGTCTTCTAGAGTAAGAGGATATCAGGTCCCTCTTCTTTAATAATTGTTTGAAATACTAGGGGGGATGAATCAGTGTTTCATTCACAATCATATTTTTCTCAACTTATGCTTTTATTTTCAAAGTCTTATTGAACCATTATTCCATTAGCAACACATTATGTTGTAGCTCTATGCATATTTAGTAACCATGAGTAGAATTTAACATAAGAGCAGATAAACTGTAAAAAGTAAAACGCACCATCAACACATCAACACATCAACATATAGGGACAACAAATTTTTAGGTGGAAACACAAAATGGAAGAAAACCATCATTGTTGTTGTTTGATTTGTCTTCTTATTATTAAAGAAAATTCTTTACATCTTGCACTAGTGCACACTTTTACTAGTGCATAGGCTCCTACCTTCACTAAATTTTCTATTTGCTACTGGAAGGAAGCAACCACTCCCTCTAACTTCTTAGAAATACTGGTGGAGGCGGGGGGTGTGGTGAAGTAAAATTATAAGTGTGGACACAAACAAATTCCTCTAGCCCAATAATGGGTCTAGTCACTACTGATACATTCTATGGAAGATTTCCTTAGGTTAGAACCAATTAAGAGGGCCTACCTCTTAGTATGCTTATCCCGTTTGATGACGTCCTTGCTTTCTCACTCCAGCTATTTCTCGCTTCCTTCTTCAAGCACCTAAAACAAGTAAACAACAACAAACAACAACCATGATAATAGAAAAATTGTAATTCAACCTACTTAACAAGTCAAGAAACATTAAGCCATGAATATGTAAGATGACAAATCATGTAGGAAATCAATCGATAGTTGCATATATATTGAATCAAGAAGAGATTACAACCATTGTCTTGACGTTGTTGTTCTCCTCTGACAAGACCAGGTTCCCACACACTTCTGCTAGCATTACATGATGGCCTCAATCAACAATAGTTTTAAGGCTCTTCCCTTTAGGCTTCACTCCAAAACAAAATAACACTTCTCCCTCACACAACTAGAGTGCTACAACTATGAATAACTTGTTATTTACTCCAACCAAAAATAGCACTAGCACACCAACATTGACACTTCAACACTAACACTAGCTTGTGCTTGGGATGAAGGGAGGTTTATATAGGATGAATGGATGGGAGATGGATCCTCTTCTCATGGGAGAAGGTATTATCCCTTGAGGTAGTTCCATCATTATAGGGGAAAGGAGCCCAAACTGACATCCTCGACCCCATCCAGCCAAACCAGTTACCAGACTTATGTTACGAAGTTTCTAGAGCTGGAAGCTCGGCTCTTAATTTTAAAAACTTTCCATAATAGGACCGACGTGACTACAACACAGCTCAGTCGCTCCATTCGATGCTAGGGACAGTGTTAATCTCTGCACATCAGCACAGGGAAGACAAGAGCCATTAACATTGGTCTTGTAAACTGGGCAAAATAGAAGTTTCAGGGGAAATGGTGCAAAAGGGAATTGATCTGCTCATGAAGAGGAATACAATGGGGATTTCTTCATGAAGGTAAAGCATGTAGGGTTCACTGTAAAGGTCCTCCAGGATCAAGGAACGGGGAGTATAGGGACAGTGAAAAAATGTTGTGTAACAGGGGGGATGAATTAGTATTTCATTCACAACCTTTTCTCAACTTGTGCTTTTATTTTCAAAGTCTTATTGAACCATTATTCCATTAGCAACATATTATGTTGTAGACCTATGCATATTTAGTAACCATGAGTAGAATTTAACATAAGAGCATATAAACTGTAAAAAGTACAACACACCATCAACACATCAACATATAGGGACAACAAATTTTTAGGTGGAAACCCAAAATGGGAGAAAACCATCATCGTTGTTGTTTGCTTTGTCTTCTTATTATTAAAGAAAATTCTTTACATCTTGCACTAGTGCACACTTTTTCTAGTGGGTAGGCTCCTACGTTCACTGAATTTTCTAGTTGCTATTGGAAGGAAGCAACCACTCCCTCTAACTTCTTGTGATCCATGTTTCACAATATTTCAAACTGGGACCACCTTTAACACCTTTAACAACAATTGATTTGGTAGGCCACTTTTCAAAATTTTTCAAACTAGACCTATAATACACCCAAGGATTCTTTGCACTCAAAATTTGTTCAAACACAAATGCTCATCAAACCAACTTTCATAAAGGACAAACACTTCTTTGTTGTAAGAACAAGATGCTATTCTCAAACTGAATCAATTGAACATGTACCAAAAAACTCATTAACATATACTATCACCGTAACTCATAAATTATTACATTCAAATCAAAGTTCTGAATATGAAAAGATACATCAACAAGCTTAAAAAACAACTAATAGTGAAACTTATAAGCAAGACAATGACAACAACATATCATGAGTAAAGATTTGAAGAAATGCATGGATTATCTTCTACCTTCAACTTCATACAACTTCTGAATACTTAGGGTTTGTCGCTACAACCACAACAATTAGTTTATCACGTATGATTTGTCATAAATACCTTTGATCTATTCACTGGATATGACCATTGAAAGCAATATTCTATCAATGATCTCTATACATTCTTATCTCAATTCATCATTCAAGTTACAACTAGTCAACAAGACATACAACCTTTGGATTCATCATATAATGTCATTTACCAACCAAGACAATCTCACTATCAAAGTTAAGAACATCTCTACAAACACTTATGATAGATATATTACAAGTCACAAAAGCTTCTCCTAACACCAAGATCTACAGACAAGTCAAGTAGTAGCTACAAAAATCAAACACTTGAACACAAGCAACATACAAGAATCTTTGTCATTCAAAGCTTATCCTTATCTCTGCATACACACTGTTAAATCAATAACAAATTCTACATACACTATCAAGGCAACATAGTGAATAATGCATACACATCTCGACCTTCAACCTCTCTACATACACACTTTCAAATAAACAATAAACTTTGCATACACTATCAAGGAAACATAGTGACTTATGCATACACAACTCAACCTTCAACCTCTCCGCATATCAAGGAATAAAAGGACAAGCCATTCAAACCACACACTAATCCCTGCAAACATTAAAGTAATCTCTGCATACACACAGATATTTTTTGGAAAACCTTGTCTGCAACACAAACACGTGAGATACTACAACCTTTGTTTCGTTCAATCAGATCTTTACAAACAAGTCAACTAAAACTTCATTGTTCTACATATCAAAACCTCTCTATACAATGGCATCCAAAGGTCCTCTTTGTCTCTACAAAACCCTTCCAATAATCATTGCAAATTTGTCTCATAACCCTACAATATACACTGCATAATTTATGTATAAAGTAACACAATGATATATATATATATAGACTGTCAAAACATGTCATTGATCTATGTTTAACAATGATCACTGCAATTAATGGCTATGAATAAGATACCTATACATATAGGCCAGATCTAAACAAGTGATGTGAAAATATTTAGAAACATATGCACATTGTTCAGAACAAAATCTCATTCATTTCTTCCTGCATCAAATACTAGACATAACACATTATAGATCTATTCTATTTTCCCTCTATTATATTTGCAACAAACAAATTAGAGTGAATAGATATATTTACCCTTATATCTCTCAATGTTATACCTCATCCTTGCACCCTGATACACACGTGTACGAGACAAATCACAAGAAACTCAAAGAATGCACACACTAGCAACTCAATCTTCTTCTCCTTTTATAATCTCTATCCCTTGCTAATACCACAAGCAAATCCCTTGGATTTGTTGATGGGAAACCTTTGACGGAATCAAATAGGCATTGTTGGACCTTTCGCAAGACTACATTGGACAAAAACCATTGTTTATCCCTAATTTCTTTTCTTTTCTATGCTTACAGACAATAACGCACCTCTACCCTTTAGGAAGTGTCTTATAACACATGTCTTGAACATAACACCTATGTTACCCTAGGTGGTAATGCCCCTTCAGCAATGGTAACCTACGTTACTCTATCTCCATGCTCTAAAAGCTGTGAAAACACAATCAAACTTCACTCAAACTTTATCCAACTTCTATCATGCCTTCCTCAACACCTGTGGATCCTGTCAAGCTTTGATAAGGCTTCAATAACACCTCACAAACCTCAATAGAACTTCTCCAACTTGTCACCACGTTAATTAGTAGAATTCATCACATTTCAGGCCCTATATACCTTATACAACCACAATCATCATCCTAGCATATCCATAATAGTGACAAGAACATGATGACAAGAGAGACAAGACATCCAAGTTAACATTAAGGCCAACACACTAGAAAATAATGCCAAAAATAAGGTTTTGAACTGTTGTTACTTTCCTTCAAATCCTAATCACAATTTTAGGAGACTAGTTTCATCATTTACTTGAAGTTTTTGTTAATCCTCCTTGTGAAGGAGACTAGCCTCCTTATTTTCTGGTTGCTCTTGGGCCTTTATTGTACATGCTTTTAATTGTTGGTTGTGTACCCAATTCCTTGTCTTTTCCTACTTGTTCATTTAAGATATCTTGCTTGGTCCTTTTGTCCACCTCTTTTATCATTTTCTTGGGTCATAGATCTTTCTTGCACTTTCCATCTAATCCCTCATAGGTCAATCTTGAGAGGAATGGCCTAGTTTCATTTTTTGTCGTAGAAGTAGAAAAGCAAACCTCCTTTTCATCTAATTCTATAATTTTTGTGGTTTTGATGGGTACTAGGGCATCTTACAAAGGGAGCATATCGCCAAATCATGCTTACTCTCTTATCGTCTCATTAGGGATCAATGGGGTTTCTGCATTTTCCATGGGTACTCGCATGTATTTCCTATTTTCAAAATTGGCAAGGACTTTATATCTATTTCTTGAGGGACCATGATTGTTGGATTCGCTACTTTATGGTGACTAAACTTCAAGAGGGAATTTTGAGGATGATGGGTCTTGAGGAGAAACAAGAGCCACATGTTGACGGTGCTGGACCCACCAACATGTCAAGGGATCTCCCCGTAAGAAGTCCCAATTAGACCTCAGACCATTTGGTGTAGGATTCCCAACAGTGGGTTGTACGGTAATGACTTGACTGTGATTTTGCATAGAGGCAAGTAAGATAACTCTGTTGGTAGCAAGGGTGTGACAGTTGCAGTAAGACAAGGAAGGTACATGAACAGTTTTAACACATGGAGAGTTGGGTGAGTGCGCCCCTTGGAAACCTGTGGTATCACGGGGCTTGGAAGGGAACACACGAGCAAAGATGCATCACAAAATGGAAATAAAGTTAACTAACAATCCAAAGTGATGGTTTAACCAATCAACACATTTTAGTAAGATTCATACATACTTATACAGAATAGTCCATACATGCATGCGTAAGCAAATAGGTACATATACCATTTCGAGTAAACAAGATATTTGGAATACAATATTACATATGCATGAAATGTGTTGGCTCTGTTATATTAAGAAGTGTAAGTTCTAGTCATACAATACATCCATGTCCAACCACTAGTTCCGACAGTCGAACGTTACAGCCACAACCGCCTGCTCCTCCAAAGAGATGTACTAGCTCTGCGCAGTGGAGAAGCCAAGGCTCGTTACAATACTATCCAAGCTCTCTCTAAGATAGTCTTATCGGAAGTTTGGCTGACCAAAAGCCTATACAATGTGCTATGAGGTGTTATTTATAGAAAAGGGTGGGGTGACCCTTGACATTCCCCTTTGAGACCATTCATCTAACTTCATGACTCTTCAACTACTCTTTGACTGTTACATTCAACTATCGACACTTGAACTTCCACTTGACAAGATGTTACATTAAAGTGCACATATGCCCATGTGAGACAAATTGGATTGAGCAAGCCATGCAAGACATCACTCACACTCAGACCATTGTGGCGAGACCAAATCTTTGACATGCTTGTGATGGTAGAAGGTGATGAGCTGGTGCTAAGCTTGGTTGTCCGTGATGGTGTCCGTGCTCTCAATGGTGACATCTTGCTGAAGCGAACTCTTTCCTTCGTTGCATCTGGGTGCATTGATATGGCTCCTCTGTCCAATTCATCTAATAGCATGTGCATAGTCATCCTGGTGTGACCGGTCTAACAACATGTTGATGTATAGTGTCTAAGATGCTCTCCAAGCATGTGTTGGTGGCCGTGCGCATCAACTTGTTGAGATACATGTTCAGCTCCAGTTGGACTTGCTTCTTGTCATTGCCTTGGTGAGTGTGCCGAATGGGTGGGATCGCATGCATGCACATAATGGCATGCATGTTGCTGCATTCCCTTGCATAGAATCAACAACATTTCTCATCTTGTTTGCTCTATGTGTGCTGTTAGGATGGATCTATAACTTGTACGGGTGCAACTTCATCCGTGAGTGCTTGTTGCACCCCCTGTTGTACCTAATCCTACTGCAACTCATTCTCTCATCTATGCAGCTCTTGTTCTTCATTGAGTTGCTACTTCACCACATGCAACTCCTTTGTTCCATTCTCTGCCTTCACATGATCTTCATGTCGCGTCGTCACCTCATAGCCTGAGTCTCCAAAGTTGCTTTCATCACAAGTGGATCTGCTTGAGCTTACAACTTTGTTCTGCCTCTGTGTTGTCAACAACCTTCCTCTTCGTTCGTTGCATTCGATACGTTGCCTTCAACTGCTATTGATGGTGCTACTTGCTGTGATGCTGCTGTTGTCATATCTTGATGTCCATGTCTATGAACAACTTGATGTCTTTGTGGGTAGGCAAGTTCATAAACACTTGATCAAAGACATCACCAAGTGTGCTCTGAGAGATGTCTTCTACTCTGCTCTCCTAGAAGCCATTGTACCTATGCTGCTGAGAGATAGATGAACACCTAAGATACTTGGATACATGACAACACTCATGGCAAGAAATCTGCCAGTCGGAAACCAAAACGAACTTGAGAATTGACTTGCAACATACTTGTATGATTGATCATGAAGGTTACGCAATTTCCGGTAGGAGGTCGGGAGACTAACTGCCAAAACTGCGCAAGGAACAATTCAGGTTGTCAGGAGGCTAAATGACTGCTAGAATTGCGTAATGCACAGTCCAACTTGGTCTGCTGAGGACTGAAACTGCGCAATGTGCAATTTCAGTCAGTAGTGACATGCAACCATCAAATTTCATTGTGCAGTTTCTGGGCCCTACAAGAGACTGCCTCCAAGAATTGCGCAATGCAATCCTAGAGGTTAGTGACTGGCTAGATTTGCGCAATTTCTGGAGGGAAGGCAGAGTCGTCGCTTCCGGAAATGTGCAGTGCTAGCCGGGGAAGGCATAGTTCTGGCCAAGACAGCTCAGTCCGACCGACGGGCTACTGAAAATATGAGAAGTGTGAATGCATGAGGAGATGAGTGTAAACAAGAGTGAATGATCATTCATGCAGACAACAAGTGCAGCATTCAGAAAACGGGAAAGCATGCAAGTGTGTGAAGCGAGTCGCTGCAACGACAATCGTCCATGCAAAAACAGTTCCATGCATACGACAACAATGAGATGCAAACGAAAACTGAAACGATGTTAGTACAAGCTAAATGCATGTAAATGAAAAAAATCACTCACTAAAACCGAGTAGACAACACTCACACAAAGCGAAACACAAAAAGCGACAAAAATGCAATACAAGTCATGAACATCGAACTTACCCCAAGACAACTAAGCTAAATGTGCCAACGAATCCTAGATGCAATGTGGGATGCCAGAGCTGTAAGTTCAATGTGAGGAATGAGACGATCCTTTCATGTAACCTCCAACTGCTAAAAATAGATCCGAGAATCAAGGGATGCCTTTGCATGTTGCCTTGGGAAGAGTAGCCCATGCATGAAAATCATTTTTGCTCGGTCCTGGAGGGAACCGGTCAACTCAACTGCACATGCAAGAGCCTGCTCAACTGCTAGGAGAAAATGCAAATTTCTGGGAGGGAGTTGGGCTACCTACCTAAGATAATTACACAATTTCTGGGCAGAGCGTCTGTGTGCTTCCTGCTTCCTAGGATTGTGAAATTCCTAGGGTGAGCAACCCTGCTGGGAAGAATTACACAATTTTCTTAGTGAAGCTTGACCGGTAGATTTACGCAATTCTGGAGCCCAGCAGTCTGCCAGACAGAATTGTGCAATTTCTGGAGGGAAGGCTGGTTGCCCTCTAGAATTGTGTAATTTCTTGAGGGAGATACTCAACCTACAGTTGGACCAAATCTGGAAGAACAACCTGTGAGGGGAATGCAACAAGCTCTTATGGACATGCTATCATTCTGCAAGAAAATTACTGAAGCTTGTGTACTTAACGAAGCAAGACATGTTGCTGTGAAATGTTTGTAGGAAGCCTCCAAAACGAAGTTAAGGAAAAAATTTGGAGGGTGGTTGTAGCTGCTACAACACTTGGTGACACATTGGTAGAACTGCAGCTCTCTGAATGGACCTTGTTCATGAAAAGCAAGTCTAACACCTTTGGAAGTATTTTTCAGTTCCCAGTTCATCTTGGTTTCACACTAGCTCGATTGTAAGATGTAGCATCTGCCAAGCTCTTGATCGATTGACACACATTCCAAGCTAAGGAAACACATTTGTTTCGATTGGGGCTGAGGCATATGTTTGTGCACTAGCAGTATAGTCATTAGATTTTTAGTTTCATCTCTGGTGTTACTCTGTTGTCAGTAGACCTAGACAGTACCCTCGCAGAGTCACATAGGAACACAAGCATGGCTCCGCTACTAGCGAGCCTGGTCAATACCTTGACGAAGTTACTTGCATCACATCTTTGTGCAGGAAGCATTTCTCTTCTTTCGCCTTATTCATTTTTCATTTTTTAAAATTTTCACTTTTAATTTTTTGTTCTTTCATTTTTTCATTTTCACAACTATCCATAACACTTATTCATTTGAGAGGGAGAAAAGGGATCCTGACTTATTGAGAGCAGAAAAGGTTGTTATTGTAGAAAAGTAGTTTATTGTACCTCTAACGTGCCTGTTAAGGTTTTCCCCCTCACCTTACTCTACTTAACTGAGCTGACAAGGGTTAACCCAAAACAACTGACTAGAGTAGGTGACACTAGTTAGCGTGCGAGCATTGTGTTTTCCCCAAGGTTCACTTTGAACAATACATAGTTTCCATCAACATGTCATGGACTAAAAGTAACAAGTTCTTCATATAGAGGTTTTTATCACAAATAACCAAGTAGTGATAGTTGCACAAGGCCTCTTGTATTTTACCTAGCTTGTTTCAAGAGTCATACATGGTTTCATGTGAAACTAACCTATGAACAAAACAAGAAAACAAACAACAAAGCAAAGCAGAAGCAGAAGCAAAAGTGAAAGCAAAGTGAGTAATCAAACGAGCAAGCAAGCAAACCAAAAAACAAAACAAGTAAGCAAAGAAGCATGCAAGCAAACCAACTGAAAGCAAACACTACTCCTACTCCTAAGCTAATGGTGCATGGGCATGATCACGCGAAGTGATATTTCCAATGTAGCCACCAGTGCATTGGTTGACCCATGTTGGTGAAGGCTTGCTCTGTGAGCAACATGGTTGTGCGGACCAACAAGAAAGAAATATATAACAATGAAGACAAACACACTTCATGTTTACAAGTACCCACAGGGATAAGTGAGTGCAAGTACATGACAAGCAATCCATTGAATTATCATGGTGTTGTGCGACACTGTGTGCAACTCTGAAGCATACACACATTCTTGACTATGACATGCAATAAAAAGAAAAGAAACAAAGACAACTTGCGTCGTGCATGCGTGCTTGCAATGTAAGATTCCTCTAATGCATGAGAAATAGGATCGTGCAGTTTGAGTGGAGGAAGCATGATCTGTGTGTGAGATTGATCTTAAATGCATACAAATGAGTGATGAGGAGCCTCGAGTGATTGAACAATTTCCTGACCGGAAGTGAAACCGACCTCAGGATAGTGAGGGCTTGACATAACCATCAGCTCGGGCTAAAGTGCCTCGACAGTTTGGGGTGTTTCAACTTCATCGTCAGATAGATCATCATAAACTGGTGGCTTCGAAAAATAAACTGCGATAGAATCATGAACGTGATCGGATATGGGAGTAAATGGATCACGATAGCCACGATCAGAAAAATCAATGATTTCATCGACATCCTCATGATCTGATGAATCAAACAGAGGGGTAGATGAGAAGTGGACAAATCCATCCTCTGCATTTTCGGTAAAGGCAAATGAAAGATCAAGTGGATTTTCAAAGAATGACTTATCCTCTCCATTGTCGGATGATGGACTGACATCCGGTGTGTCCTGCGAGTGGTCAACAATGGGTGCATCTGTGGATGAAGATACACATGTGAAATCATGGATGGAAGGTTCACTAAAAATATCAAGAAAGAACGGAGGAGGCTCGAACAAAAGGGAGTCATCCTTTGTTGAGTGTTGATGCTCAAGTTCCCATTCATACTTTCCATGAATGATAGCGCATGCTGGTTGTGCAACACCAACTCCGTCAGTTTCTTGTTCCTCGTTCACAACAAGTGTAGAGTCTGGAATGGAAGAACACAACACAGTATCATTCAGAGGATTAGCCGAGTACGAAAATAGAGGTTGTGGTACAAAACACATATGAAAAATCGATGGAATCACAACCAAATCTACACAAAAATTAAGCGAAGTGATGTTGGGAGAATGTGACAGTTGAACAGATGTGTGAGCATGATCTCTTGTATCACTCTGCAGTGGTTGAGTTGTTTGATGAGGGGACGGCGGACAGTCACTTGTGACAGTGACCCTATCTATCTGTAATTGTGCATATCCATCAATGAAGAATATTGAGCGAAGCTTGATTTCAAACTCCTTCCTGGGACAAACAAATTTCTTAACACAATACTTGAATTGGTCCCAAAGATAGAAAATTTTCATCTGGCACTTCGGAGCTTGAAACTGCAAATCACGGAAGTGTTGCCAAAAATCCATAGGTGATTCATGCAGAGCCTTCCATTGTTGTAACAATTTTTGGTCAAGATGGTCTCGATCAAAATGATAGAAAGTGTCTTCAATGCGATCACATAAGTGCTCAAGTGAGTGCACGCTGTCAGCCGGTAGGCTTCACAACCATCGATGTGGAGATTCACGAAGTGTGTATGCAAGCATAAAATTGTCATGTTTGTCAGAACATCCATCTTCGTCATGAAGCATGGAAATAAAGTCATGTAAGAACTCAGGCCATGCCACTTCGCCTTCACCATCATATGTGTATGTGGACAAGAGATCGAAAAACTCCCTCGTGATGGTAACATATTCGACATGCGAAAAACATTGTGGAGGAAGGAGAGTGCAAGACTCCATGATAGATATACAAAGGTTAAAAACAACATGAGAGGACACAGCTTGTCATCTGGCCCTCCTAACACTATAAATGTTGATGGTGCTGGACCCGCCAACATGTCAGGGGATCTCGCTGGTAAGAAGTCCCAATTAGACCTCAAACCGTTTGGTGTAGGAGTTCCAGCAGTGGGTCGTAAAGTGATGCCTTGACCACGATTTCGCACATAGGTAGTAAGACAAAGAAGGTGCATGAATGTTTCTAACACATGGAGAGTTGGGTGAGTGCGCCCCTTGGAAACCTATGGTAGCACATGGTTTGGAAGGGAACACACAAGCGAAGATGCATCACAAACTAGAAAGCAAGTTAGCTAACAATCCAAAGTGATGGTTAAATCAGTCAACACATTTCAGTAAGATTCATACATACTTATACAAAATAGTCCATACATGAATACATAAGAAAATATATACATATACCATTTAGAGTAAACAAGATAGCCTAAATACAATATGACATATGCATGAAACATGCTGGTTCTATTATATTAAGAAGTGTAAGTTCCAGTCATACAATACATCCATGTCCAACCACTAGTTCCGACAACGGAACATTACAACCAAAACCACCTGCTCCTCCAAAGAGATGTACTAGCTCTGCGCAATGGAGAAGCCAAGGCTTGTTACGATATTGTCCAAGCTCTCTCTAAGATAGTCTTATCGGAAGCTTGGCTGACCAAAAGCCTATATAATGAGTTATGATGTGTTATTTATAGCAAAGGATGGGGTGATCCTTGACATTCCCCTTTGAGACCGTTCATCTACTCTCATGACTCTTCAGCTACTCTATCATTGTTACATTCAACTATCGACACTTGAACTTCCACTTGACAAGACATTACATTACAATGCACATGTGCCCATGTGAGACAAAATGGCTTGAGCAAGCCATGCAAGGCATCACTAACACTCAGACTGTTGTGACGAGACCAACTCTTTGACATGCTTATGATGGTCAAAGGTGATGAGTTGATGCCAATCTTGGTTGTCTGTGATGGTGTCCGTGCGCTCAATGGTGACATCTTGTTGAAGCGAACTCTTGCCTTCGTTGCATTCGGGTGCACTGATATGGCTCCTTTGTTCAACTCGTCGGATAGCATGCGCATGGACCTCCTAGTGCGACCGAGCCGACAACATGTTGGTGCATAGTGTCTATACTGCTCTCTAAGCATGTATTGGTGTTTGTGTGCATCAACTTGTAAAGGTACATGTTCAGATCTAGTTGGACTTGCTTCTTGTCTTCACCTTGGTGAGTGTGCTGAATGGGTGGGATCACATGCCTGCGCATAATGACATGAATGTCGCTACATTCCCATGCATGTGATCAACAACATTTCTCACCTTGTCTACTTCGTGCCAACTGGTGGGATGGATCTATAACTTGTATGTGCACACTTTCATCTGTTAGTGCATGTTGCGCCCCTTGTTGTACCTATTCCCACTGCATCTCATTCTCTCATATATGCAACTCCTGTTCTTCCTTGAGTTGCTGCTTTAACACATGCAACTCCTTCTTTGTTCTGTTCTCTACCTTCGCGCGATCTTCATGTCTCATCGTCACCTCATAGCCTGAGTCTCCAAAGTTTCTTTCATCACAAGTGGATCTGCTTGAGCTTGCAACTTTGTTTTGCCTCTATGTTGTCAAAAACCTTCCTCTTGCGTTTGTTGCATCCGGTATGTTGCATTTAGCTGCTGTTGATGGTGCTGCTTGCTGTGATGTTGTTGTTGTCATATCTTCATGTCCTTGTCTACGAACAACTTGATGTCTTCATGGGTAGGCAAGTTCATATACAATTGATCGACTGCATCCCCAAGTGTGCTCTGAACGATGTCTTCTACTCTGCTCTCCTTGAAGCCATTATACCTGTGGTGCTGATAGACTGATCAACACTTGCAATACCTAGAGACACGACAACACTCATTGCAAGCAATCTGTCAGTCAAAAACCAAAACGAACTTGAGAACTGACATGCAACATACTTGTGTGACTAATCATGAAGGTTGTGCAATTTACAGCGGGAGGTCGGGAGACTGATTGCCAAACTTACGCAAGGCACAGTCTAGGATGTTAGGAGGCTGACTAACTGCTGGAATTGTGCAATGCATAGTCCAGCTTGGTCTACTGAGGACTAAAACTGCGCAATGTGCAATTTCAGTCAGCAGTGACATGGAACTAGCAAACTGCATTGCACAGTTTCTAGGACCAATAGGACAACGCCTGCGCAATGCAATCTTAGAGGTCAGTGCTTGGCTAGATTTGCACAGTTTCTGGAGGGAAGGAAGAGCCTTCGCTTATGGAAATGTGTAGTGCTAGCCAGGCAAGGCACTGTCTGGGCCAAGGCAGCCTAGTCCGGCCGAGGGGTGACTGAAAACATGAGAAGTGTGAATGCATGAGGAGATGAGTGCAAACAAGAGTGAATGATCATCCATGCAAACAATAAGTGCAGGATTCAGGGAACAGGAAATCATGCAAGTGTGTGAAGCGAGTCGCCTCGACAACGACCGTCCTTGCAAAAGAGTTCCATGCATGCGAAAGTAGTGAGATGCAAAAGAAAACTGAAACAATACTAGTACAAGCTAGTATGCATGTAAACGACAAGAAGCGCTCGCTGAAACTGAGCAGACAACACTCACACATAGTGAAACAAAAAAAGTGAGAGAAATGCAGCGCAAGTCATGAAAAACGAGCTTACCCCAAGACAATTGAGTTGAATATGCCGACGACTCCTAGATGCAATGTGGGATACCAGAGCTGCAATGTCAATGCGAGGAATGAGCTCTGCAACTTCCAATTGATGAGTTTTGATAAGATTAATGTTGTGACGTGCATGCCACAAATCTAGGAAAAACGACACTTGACAGGAAGTTTCTGAGGTGATCCTTGCATGTAACCTCCAACTGCTAAAAATAGATCCCAGAATCAAGGGATGCCTTTTCATGTTACCTTGGGAGGAGCAGCCCATGCATGCAAATAATTTGTGCTTGGTCCCGAAGGGAACCGATTAACTCAACTGCACATGCAAGGGCCGCTCAACTATTGGAAGAAATGTGCATTTCTGGGAGGGAGTTGGGTTGGCTGCCCAACAGATTTGCACAATTTCTGGGTAGAGAAGCTGAATGCTGCCCAAGATTGTGCAATTCCTGGGCTAAGTAACCTTGCTGGGAAGAATTGTGTAATTTTCTCAGTGAAGCTTGACTAGCAAATTTGCGCAATTCTCGAGCCTAGCAGGCTGCCATAAATAATTGCGAATTCCTGGACTGAGCAACCTTGCTGGGAAGAATTGTGTAATTTTATCATTGAATATTGACTAACAGATTTGCGCAATTCTCGAGCCCAACAGTCTGCCAGACATAATTGCGTAATTTCTGGAGGGAAGGCTAGTTTCCCTCTAGAATTGTGCAATTTCTTGAGGGAGATGATCAATTTGCAGCTGGACCAAGTCCGGAAGAACAACCTGTGAGGGGAATGCAACAAGCTCTAATGGATGGGCAATCATTCTGCAAGAAAATCATTGAAGCTTTTGTACTTGA